>CABHPQ010170676.1:0-42015 GCA_902168405.1 Peromyscus aztecus | reverse complement strand
TCTATGTGCAGTGTATATTTTCTTACTTTTTTACATAATAATTATTTTATACTCATTGACTTTATGTCCTCTGATTGATTTAATATTCAGTCCCAAAGCATGTTTAACTAGAGGGAGTAGTTAGACTTCTTTTCCTCCTTCAGAAATATCACTGTTTCTGAGCTTTTCTCGAGTTTCTTTTGAGTTTCAAATGATTTTAATGTGTTGAGCTTTTTATAAGCTTTTTTTTATAAGTTATTTTAGGTTATGTTTTGGCATGTCCTAAGAGTGATTTCCATGAAATAGAAATTGAAAGAAAAATGGAAAAACCTTGTTTTTGACACTTTCACAGGGCCATTCTTATATTTGAAGTTTCCAGAAGTGATTTTTATGCTGTTCCAGTAGAAATATTACAAATTTTAAGTCCATTTTCCTTGTTGTTATTTGAGGGCTCCATAGTTTAAACTTGTTCATGTTGTTAGCAGCAGATGAGTTAACTAAAGTGCGATGCCTGATGGATCTGAGAGCCTGCTCACTCCTGTTTCTTTGGCGTGTGACTAGTGTACTTCGACCCCTGCTGTTGTGAGATCGACCTTAAAGGCTGCACACTTGTTAGTGTAGATGAGAAATGAACTGAAATAACGCAAACACCTAAGAATGTTGTATAGTGTGAATAATTATAAAGGCAAAGGAGAAATTGTGTTAGACTTTAGCTCTTTTAGCATGTGTGGCTCTGAGGGAATAAAAAATTAAATAGAATCAAAATTTATTTAGTATGATTGTATCACATAAAGTATTTTGTTTAGGAATTTTAAAGCTAACTTTTTCTTTCTTTCTTTCTTTTGCTTTTCCTTTTTAATACCATCGACATATAAAGGAATTGATAAGGAATGTTAAAAATCATTAGATTTTTTTTTCTGTCTTTACTGAAATTGGTTTGTTTGAATAATTTTGTCCTATTCCTAATCGTGGAGAGAAGAAGGCATTATTTCTTAAATGGTTACAAAATTTTGTTTGGTTCTATAGAAAACCTTGTCTATAAATATTCCTTTGTCTTCCTTTTCTTGACTGCTATCAGATTTACTGAGTTCTTTTTCTTTTGTTACTTCCCTGGTGTAAGGTCCCTTTGCTTATTTCTGATCAGCCAAGTCAGTTAGCAGCCTGTCTTCTGTCGTCTGTACTGTCGCCAGAGCTGCTGGGTCTGCTTCCCTGACTGTCCAGGAGGTGGATCGCATGCTGCTCTGTCAGGGAGTGTGAGTACATGTGAACTGAGTTAGACTTGGGGTTTTTCTTTCATTTATTAGTTTATTTTTTAAATTTTATGTGCATTGGTGTTTTGCTGTGGTTGTCGGATCCTCTGAAACTGGAATTATAGACAGTTGTGAGCTGCCATGTGGGTGCTGGGAATTGAACCCAGGTCCTTTGGAAGAATAACCAGTGCTGTTAACCACTGAGCCATCTCTCCAGCCCTGAACTAGACTTGGAAAGCTTGCCTTTACTTATATGTTTTCAGGCTTTCAATAGTGTTAACTTTCTAAAAGTATTTAAAGTTTTGGCTTTTTTTTTTTTCTTTTTTTTCTTTTTTTTCTTTTTTTTTTTTTTAATGATTTCCTTGTCTGTTACTATTTTTGGCTCATGTAAGAATCTGTCAAAACTCCTTAAGACAGTTATCATTGATGTGTCTCAAGAGTGCTTCCTTATGTCAGAGTAGTCAAGTTTGGGAGATGACATGGAAATTCCTTGTCACAGTCTATTCCATTCATCAGTGCTCTAGGGAATATACGATACTGTTTTTGAAAATATGTTTAAGGTTCTACCGATGTACTGGGCAAATGTTTGTTGAGATTCTCTGTGACTTTTGCATAGATGTTTTATAAGTTAAAGACTGCTGTGTCAGAAACAAACATTAGCACAGAATCAAGCCCAGATTCCTGACTAAAATTGGATCATTTGAAGAGGCTAGTTGATCATGACACTGGTTCTTGGGAGAAAGCACAGACCCCTCCTGATACAGCGTCAGCTGTATTTTAAGAAGTGAACATTTCATGATAACAGTAATAACCAGACCTTGACAGAGTTACCAGTATACTGTTTCTGAAGTTGTGACTTTTTTTGGGTGCTTTGGCATACATTTTAAATTGAGCATTGTTCTGACTCCTAACATCAGCTTCTAAAATGTTAGCTTTATTTTCAAAGGAAGTTAAATCAAGTAAAAAAAAAAAACTTATACAAATATACAAGCCTTGTCTTAAACATATGAATCTTTGCATTTGTGAAAAGAAATAAAACTGCCACCTGTTGACATAATTTTGTTTTCACACACACACCAACCAGAGAGAAGAGTGGCCCTGATTTGCATTTTGCACATCTCTTTAGGTTCAGTCAGCCTCACTACACATAGCTGACTCTAATATCTCCCTCAAAAGTCTTCTCTGGTATCATATATTATATAAATCAGCTTTAAACCTATAAGAAAATGAGAATTCAAAAACTGGAAAAAACTTTTAATGAAGTAGGAAAGTACCGCACTAGAGGTTTTATTAAAATGATGTGATTTGGGGGCCTCCTTACTGAGTGTTATGACCACACTTTAAAAACTAATGTATCAGAGCATTGCTTTAAAGCTGTTGCCTCTCATTTCACACACCTGGTCCTTAGTAGAAATACATTAGTTTCAAATTAGCAGTTCAAATCTTAACTAAGAACACATTTTTGATTTTTGTAAGAATATATTTTCTTGGTTTTTGTGTATGTGGGTTTTCTTAGATTTTAAGGGCTTTGTTACTACATTTATTTATTTATTCATTCTTTTATATCCCCATCCATGTTCTTACTAATAATTTTATATTTGTATAGATAAGGTCACAAAGCCTCTCATTTGACCCAGACATTTTACATTTAGAAACCTGTTTGATCACCTGCCTTGTTCTTTGTCCGTAAGTGTTTTTCTAATTTACTTGGTGTGTATGGAATTGAAAGAGGCACGGCGTCATGAGGAAGGAGACAGGAGGTCCCAAGCACAGGGTCCCCATCATACAGTGAATTCTGGATGACTAACAGACTACTAGGTGACAATTCCACTCCTCCACTCTGTTGTCAGTGATCTGTCCTGAGCAGTACCTGGAGTAGGAGAAGGGACCGGACAACCGAGCAGGAGCACACAGGCCTAGAGAAGAGGGCTGGCGCATCCATAAGATTGGAGAAGGGCAAATGCAGCTGCAGAAGGTAGCTGTGGAAGCTGCTTTTATTCTGACCTGTTTCCACGTTTGCAGGAAAACAGAAGGAAATGAGCTGAGAATGAAGATAAGGACATTGTACCTCACTTCTCCTGCCCCTCCCCCTTTCTCTGCTCCCCCAGTCTCCCTCGCACACCCATCGTCGCACTCCTCAACTGTTGGCCTACATTTCTGCAGTGGCCTCCTCCTTGAGTTGTTGTCATTGTTCTCCAGGGTCTCCACTTTCAGACTTTTCCTGCTCTCTAAGTTCCTAGCCACGTTCAGTCTCCATCCTCCACCTCATCTGCCAGTCTGCACACATCAGCATGCAGCTCAGTTCTTACCTGGGACTCTATCTTCTAGCTGTACTATTCCTCTGGTAACTTGTCCATCCATCTAAATACTCTGCCTGGAAGGATGACCCTGAATCTAAGTAAAATAATCCATGGTACCAGACTGCTCTCTGATGCCCCTACTCTGGATGTCATGATTTATAAGCTTTGTTAGCACTGAAGGCTTACTGGGTTCAGAATTGAGCTCCTGTTCTCTACCCAACCTGTGGATAAAACTCAGTATTTCCAGTCTTTTTTCATTTCAGCAAATGTTACTCCATCTTTCTAGTTAAATATGCCCAAACTAAGGCATTAGTCCTTGACTCCTTTATTTTCTCCCACTCTACATCCAAACTGCTCTCTTTTCAACATAGAACCACCACGACCTTGGTCCCAGCTACAGCCCTCTCCCCTGATTTAACATAGCAGTAGCATTCCCACTGGTCATTGTGTTGTCCCTCTTGTCCTACAGGCTGTTAACACAGCACGCAGAATAATCCAGTTGACTAGGTTAAATTCCCCTTTACTCACAACCCACCACTGGGGGCTGGAGAGAGGCGCAGTTCATAAGACCTATTGCTCTTGCAAAGGACTGAGGTTTGGTTCTCTGCACCCTCATAGCGGTTTACAGCTGTTTGTAACTCCAGTACCAGGTAATCCAACACACTTTTCTGACCTCCAAAAGTACCAGACACACATGGTGCACATGCATAAAAGCAGGCAAAACACTCGCACACATAAAAATCTAAAAAAAGAATGCAAACCTCCAGGAACTTTACACGTCTCAGAGTCAGAGCCATTAACTGTCCTCCAAGGATGCTTGTGTTGTGCATCGCATCCTCACTTCTTTTGTTGCATCCCCTGGTGTTTTCTCCTCTCTTCAGCTGATGCCACATTGGCTTCCTCGGTTGTTCCTTGAACTCAACAGGAAGCGCTCCTCTTTTACTGGTTCTTGTTCCTTTTGCCGGAAGTGTCAGTTCTTACTATTTTTGTGTGGCCTGTTGTTTTGTTTTCCGAATGCTTCAGTGTCTGGTTAATTTTAATGACATTTTGAAACCTTGAATCCTGATGTCACTTTGCTCTTGCTTTATTTTTCTCTCTACTTCTTGTCATATGTTTTATATAATTATCTTGTTTTTTCTTGCTGCACTATCAACTGTGATTACCACCACCACTACCCTTCAGGACTCAAATACTGTCAGCTTCATGAAAATAAAGTTTTATCACTGTTCCTCACTTCTGTGTCCCTAGGACATTATAGGCTGTCAGGATTTGGTTTGTGGTTAGATAGGTAAATGGATAAAAGAATCACACATCAAGAGATATGTTTTCCCTCCCCTTTGCCCTTTAGTGACTGAGTGACATTGGGTAAGTCAGGTGATTGTCACTCAGCTTTTTGTCTTCTTTAGA
The DNA here is from genome assembly GCA_902168405.1 of Peromyscus aztecus. Classification (NCBI taxonomy): domain Eukaryota; kingdom Metazoa; phylum Chordata; class Mammalia; order Rodentia; family Cricetidae; genus Peromyscus; species Peromyscus aztecus. Next base: position 37,079 of record CABHPQ010170676.1, on the reverse strand, counting down.
AAATGAGAAACAAAGTAAGACCTGTCCTCAAAGATTGCTCAGAGTATCTGATGCGCGAATTGCTATATATTAATTCTGTAACTAGAAAGCCCCACAAATGTTCATTGTGATAAAGATGAGGAAAGAGAAGGGAGGGTGATGGTAACACAGTGAGATATGGTAGAACCAAAACCATTTTCATCCTGTCTCTACCTTCCTTAGCATTAGGATAGTACCTTAATTTCACTCACATAACTTCCATTAATGATTGTGTAACCAAGGACAGGAGTTATATTCCAAGCACTGAACAATGCTTGATTTAATCTATAACTGGTCTTTAATGAGTCAGCCCAGGAATTAAAAGTACATATACAGCAGTTTGACTCAGTAAAATACCATATCCTGAATGTAGTAACAATATTTTACATTTACTTTGTGTATCTTTTTAAATTTTTCTTGTTTATTATACTTTACTAAAATATTGGTCCTTAACACAGTGGGAGGAAAATAAAAGCACGGCCCTCTCCCCACAGGTAGCACTGTTCAAATACATAAAATAAGAGGTTTATTCCAGGCTTGTGCCCCCCGCCCCCCACCTCTCTCTTGGTTGTCCTGGAACTCACTCTGCAGACCAGGCTGGCCTCAAACTTACAGAACTTACGTGCCTCTGCCTCCCCAGTGTGAGGATTAAAGGCATGTGCCACCACTGCCTGGCTAGCACATGTTCTTTAAAAGTGTTCAAAAGTGGGGCTGGAGAGATGGCTCAGTGGTTAAGAGCACACACTGCTCTTGAAAAGAACCCAAGTTCCATTCCTAGTGCGCATGTCAGGCAGCTCCACATACAGCGCCCATAACACCAGCTCCATGGGATCGATGCCTCTGGCTCTGCCTGCCCTTTTGTGCATACTACCCCACGTAGACACAGAGACACATAGTTAAAAATGAGAAAGAAATATTTACAAGTTACAGTACTTAACTAATGCCCCAGGATACCCTTAACTCATTTATAAGCAAAAATTAGAATGTTTCTCTTAAAATTGAAGAATAAGATTCATATTTCAAATAATTTGAGACTAGCATTTACTAAGCATTTTCACCTGTTTATGAACCTATATGTAAGTTAACTCAAAAAAATTAACTCAGACATATTCTCCTTTAAACATCAGGGTCACACCACCTCTGCTCCAGCTGTGGCACTCATACATACATAAGTGTTTCTCTCTCTCTCTCTCTCTCTCTCTCTCTCTCTCTCTCTCTCTCTCTCTCTCTCTCTCTCTCTGAGGATAGGGTCTTGCTTTCTGCCTAGGCTTGGCTTGACTTCCTGCCACAGAGCTCGATAAGTTGGATCACAGGATATTCCATTGCACCCAGAAAAGTGATTGGTTTTGCCCCTCTCTTTTTCTTCATAATTTAAATCTTGAATCAAATTTCTGTCTGCACAGACCTTGGTTTTTAAAGTTTAAAGTCTGTAACTAGGCAGTCGTGTATTGGTTGGTTTGTGCATGACTACTTTATTGGGATTCCTAGGTTCCAAGGCTCGTGTTGAGCCCGCTGCAGTTTCTGTGAGAGTGGTGTTAGAACGTAGCCTTCCTTGGCAGACATTATTTCCAGGGTTCCTAACTAGTCCGGTGGGTCCCCCTCTCGGAGGAGACGCAGAGCTGGGTTTGGGGGTGACACTGCCGCCGGGTTACTGTTCCTGGATTGTGTGTAGTGTTCTGGGACTCAGAGCACTTTACTGCATTGTAGAAAGTTCATCAGCATGTAGGGAGTTAATCCAGGTCAGGAGTTAAACGATAGGTGTTTGACTTTTCCAGTTTAGACAAACCTTATTCCCCTTATTGTTGGAGATCAACAGAAGGACTGTTGGGCTGTAAACATTGACCACATAGACGTCAAATGTTTTTTCTTATGACCATTCTGTCATACTGCCTTAAAGAAAGCTGTCAAAGTCATGTTCTAACCATCTTTGAAATTCTCCCACCAAGTTAAATCCATACGTGTGTGTGTGTGTGTGTGTGTGTGTGTGTGTGTGTGTTTAATTTTTAATTTACCAATAACATCATAAGTGAATGAATAAAACTTGTCTGTTTTGTGAAAGAGCAACAGTGCTTTGGGAGTAGCCTTTTTAGACTTACTTGTTTATTAAAAACTGGAAATGGTCAAATTAATGTTTTCCAATTTAGTTATTTGAGACTAGTTTGCTTTTATGATAGTTTTTTTTAAGAAAATTAAAGTCAATTTTAAAAAAAAGAGTAACTTGGTTTTGCCTGATTATTACCAAACTGTTAGGGAATTTCACACATCTGTTTCAGAGTGCAGCTCCTCATAGACTACTGCATTGTTCAATTTTAATAGGCCTCATTTATCCTGTAAATAAACCTACATTTTCTTACCTGATCAAGTGAGCAGCCAATAGGGGTCAGATGTGGCAAGCGCTTTAACAAAAAGCACATGTCTCCTTCAGGCTGGAGTAGAACCATATCGAGAGGCTTGAAGTTAGGAATGGCAGGACAATTTATGCTTCCCCTGTTTTCCCAATTAAATCAGGGAGCCTTTTTTCCTAAGATTCTTCTATCACCAGCTGGTTCCAATACTGTGTGTGTGAATATTGCCTGGGGTGTCTCCATCATACATGGTGAAATTTGGCCAAAGCACATTAAGTGGGTAGTGTGCACTCTGAGCTAGAAAGCAGTCCTTGTTAAGGGCCTTATTTTGGCCTTCATCATTTTTATCTGAAGTCGGCCATATTGTAAGGTTTATTACAAACAAGTTGCTATAGTATTCTCGGGGCATAATAAAAATCTATAAACAAGGTAATAAACTAATTGAAGACATGTTGAAAATAACTAGCTGAACATATTTAAAAGAATGAAAATTTATCAGTTTTGAATATTAGAGTACTTGAAATAGTCATTAATATATAATTAGCTTAAATTAATGTTTAGCTTAATGGTAGATTTTCAGTTTTTCTTCTGATTGTGATAAGTAGCTGAACACAGCAGTTTCACCACAAAACTCTTGCTAAACTCTCATACTGATCATTGTAACATATAGATGCTTTGTTTTCCCACTTAACTCTTGCTTTGGAATTGTTGTGCTGTATCTGTTCAAGTCCTCATATATCTGCTGTCAATAAGTCTATTATAAAATAAAGGACCATCCAGTAGAATTGCAGTCTTAAAAGTTAGTTTGTCCAAATTCCAATTTAAACCAAATCTATTTAATTGTAATTTGTGTATATTTACTATAATAAATTAAGCATAAAATTATATGGAAATATAAAGATGTTCTAGGACTGAAGATGTGGCTCATTGGTAAAATGCTTATCCAGCATACTTGAGGTCCTAGATTCAATCCCCAATACCAGAAAAATAATTTTCAATAGTAATCTTAAATGCATTTTAGTATATTTTGTAGAAGATAATTGCTGCAGATAATTTCTGAGAGATTGGTATAGTCTGTGGCATTTTCTTTATACTATATTGTAAATAGACATTAAGAGCTCTGATGCTTTATTAATCTTGGACTTGACATTTGCAGCATGCTGTATTCATAGAGCGTTTTCATGGTAAAACATCACCTAATGCTGTGCTATTCTAAATATAGGAGTGCTTCTGTTCCTATTTTTCCTTTCTTTTCAAAGTGTTCTACTTTGATCAAAGTTGACATGGGGTAGACAAGGGAATGAGAGCCTGGCTAAGAATGTGGCTTCATAATGTGTGTTCTCACTCTGTTCTGCAGTGTTGAACTGGGTCTGTAACAAGAGCAGAAATTTAGGTTGGTATTCTAATGTTCAAAACTCACCTTTCTGCTTGAGTGATCTGTGAATGGGAAATCTCCAGTGTCTTACAAAATTAGTGACTGAGTGGGGTTTCTACTGGTCACTTCGGAGATGAACAAATGGAGACATTCAAAACTCAAAACTGACCGGCATGTGTTTTGCCCTTTAGTTGGCAGAAAAATTGATTGTGAGAGTGGCCCAGAAAACTGATTTTCTTCCCGCTTCAGCTGCTCCAGCTGAACTACAGCTGTAAACTTCTTTAAAAAGAGTCGGGGGTGGGGAGTGGCAGTACTTCCTTTAAACTCTTGCATGTACTTTGTAAGTGCAACAATCCCCACAAAATCAGTTACTAGAGTTAATGGCCAGTTTGTTAAGGTATTAACACTCTTCAGCTGGGAGTGACCAATTTGGGGAGAATGACTGCTCAAATACTAAGATAATTCAATAACACATTCAAATAATGATCCAGCTAGTTAACAGTGAATTCCTGAGGAAATCCTATCAAAGTGCTTATACCCTCTACACTTAATAGCCAGTGAGCTCATCATGATTCATGTTTATAGCCATAAATACCAAAGGAATCATAATAACTGGGCTATTTTTTCAAACCTACCCTTATTACTTGAACAGATTTGACTAATTCACATCCAGTTATTAAGACCTCCTTCTCAAAATATTCCATCTGTGCACCACTCTGCTCAAAATTTGCAGAGCCCTGAATGCCACACCAATGCACCAATGGTTGGCAGCCTGTTTTTGCTTGGATGCCATTAGGGAGAATTGCTTTAAGTAACTCTTAAAGGAGTGCCCCTTTGGAAGACCCGCCATGTGTATAGAAGGGCTGTAGTGGGTTAGGTGGAGTTTACAGCTCAAGAATCCTGATGGGAAAATCACACCACCCGGCCCATGTTTCCTGTAGAAAATAACTGGAAGAGAAGAGATGGTGGCCTTTGGAGTGGGAGAGTTTCCCTGGGTTCAAATTTAGAAGATGGTGTAGTAGCTCAGTCTCTTAGGGTAGGAGCTGAAAATGAGGAAGATGGTCTGGCCAAACCTAAGAGATACTGCCTTCTGAGAAAACGTTTTTCCTTTGCACATATATACCATAAAAACTTATGTAAACATGATTTTCTGTGGCAGGTAAGCATAATTAAATGTCAAAATATAAAATATGATTATTGAAATCTATGAATTATAAATTGCTTTGATATCAAATTGTTGAGATCGGGAATGTCTGCTTTTATATTATTTGGAAGAGTGTCACAAATTTTATACCATATTTTTCTCCAAATAAAATTCATGCCCTCAAATAATAGTTAAAAATACTATGTTTTGTACAGCTATTGGATTACTGGCCTCCATCTTAAGAATTTAAATATTACTTTCTCCTCCATTACTGTTTCTTAACTTTACATTTAATATGATGGTCTTTGTTCATACCACTCATTTTTCAAGGTCTTCTTCAGCTTTTCTCGTTTTCAAATAAGAGATCTGAAATTTACCTTAAAATAATCCACACTGGCTGGGTATAGTGGCACATGCTTTTAATCCCAGCACTGGGAGGCAGAGGCAGGTGGATCTCTGTTAGTTCTAGGCCAGCCTGGGCATCCATGGCCAAATAGAGAAACCCTATCTGAAAACAACAATACAAATCATACTCTCTTCTACAGTCAGATTTAAACTTGTTATAATTTTATAAAGAAAAATTTAATATTTTAGTACAAAATACCCTTCCCAATTATATTCTGTTCTAAGCAGTTGAATTGTTAATTCATAGTTTTAAGGTAAAAATATTTACTTGTCTTCATATGTAAAGCATATAATCATATTAATCTGTTTTTTAATCCAGAGGATATAAATAATTTGTTTTGGCAGAACTGGAACTTGAACTAGGGCTTGCACACAGGGTAAGCAAGCACTCTACCAAGGAGCTACACTTCAGTCCTGTTTTTTGTTTGTTTAAGTTGGGACAGGATCTTATTAAATTACCAGGCTGGCCTTGAGCTCACTATGTAGGCCAGGTATTGAATTTGTGATCTCCCTGCCATGCCTTCCTGGAATAGCTGGGATTATACATGACCCTTGTCACAATTGCTAAAATCAATTCTACAAGATATGTTTTCTCAATTTAAAATAATTCTACTTGAAAGATAACTTTATTTTATCATGTAATAATGTTTAAAGTTCTTGACACCTGATAGTAATACCTTATGTGGCAAAATGTTCCTCAGTATGATATAAAAATGTTTAAGACTATTACAACTGGGAAGAGATTTTGAGGGCAGACAGACCTGTGTTTACATCTCTGCCCAATTTTTCCAATGCTATGTGATAAGTACCTACTTTCTCTAAGTTTGAGTTTCCTCATGTGAAGGATGATAAGATCTTTTGTAGACTATTCTGAAGATTCAGTGCTGTGCCGTCTAAAATATGGCTCTTTTGCATGTTTAATATGTGATTATTATTAGTCACTATTGTTATTAATTACCTTGTTATACATACTAACCTTGAAATCAAACTGAGTCACTTATATATGCTGGGCAAGGCTTCTACACTGAATGAAATCCCTAGCCCAGAATATTATCACCTCAGAACTCTGGGACATTCCCAGACTGTAAAGAATTTGTGGCTTTTAGCAGTTTCTGATGAAACTTTATTTTTTATGTTACTGATGCTATTCTACTATTTCAGCAATTCACTGATGATCCAGATTTCATTACCTCCAACTCAAATATACTTGTTTATGATATCTTATACATAATGACTGCAAATCAACTGTTTTAATCTTGTATTTGTATTCATTTGTAAGGATGGGGAAACCAATGTCCCAATCTACTAGGCTACTGGGGACAATAAATTTCTAGAAATTAAATTAGTTTCCCCCAAAATATATCATGTAATGTGGACATCTGTCTTGATACTCACAATTAATATAAGTGTGATTCAGAATTCAGATTTGAAATAAGGATCTCAAAATGTTTTCCTGATCAAGTTACATGAATATTTGACTTAGCAGTTTAAAGGTTTTTAGTATATAACTTCACTAACTTGAGTATGGTATGTATACATATATGGCTTCTATCATTGTAACCATCATTTTTTTTTATCCCAGGCAATGAAAACTACAAACAAATAGCAATGTGTGTGCTTTACCATATAAGCATGGATGACCGCTTTAAATCAATGTTTGCATATACTGACTGCATACCACAGGTAAGAGGCTTAAGTGAGGACAGCATTTAAGAACTATGCTCATAGGGAATGGGGTGTGGGCCTGAGAGGAGTTGGGGGAAGTGGATGAATATGATTTAAACACAGTGTACAAAATCCTCAAAGACCTAATTTAAAAAAAAAATACTTAATCTTTTTAAAAAAATAAACTATCAGTACTTTCACTCTTGTCTCTTAGATCTCCTATTTCTTAAAATGCTTCTTAACATTAATAGTACAGTTTTTATTAAAAATGTTGGAAGTACAGAATTAGCCCTGGGCATATGGCTTAGTGGCAGCCCCCTTGTCTAGAGTGCTTGATGCCTGTCATAGCAACAACAGACGCAGACTGATGGTCCATACCCCAGTGGTAAGTAACTCCTTTGTACCCGTTCTTCTGCGTTTGCTTGAGGTTCCATTTATTTTTTATGTGTGTGAGTTTTGCCTACATATTTGTCTGTGCACCACATGTATACAGTACCCACAGAGGTCAGAAGAGGGTGTCCATCCCCTTGGAACTGGAGTTACAAACAGCTGTGAACCATCACGTAGGTGCTAGGAATCAAACACATGTCCTCTGGAAGAGCAGCCTGTGCTCCTAACCTCGGGGCCATCTCTCCAGCCTCCTTGTACATTATGAAAGTAGTAATATATTGAGTTATATCACATATAACTTTTCCATATGTGGAGCTATTTACTGAATAGATCATAAGTGAACCATATAGTTAAATATTCTTCATAAACTGTCTCTAAAGGTCACATAATATTGTGCTTAATGACCAAAATTAAATTATATACTCAGATTTTCCCAGGTTATTGCATAAAAGCATCAACATACATAAGTACATGATAAAATTCATCATGAATGCTTGTCCACTTTGCAGTCATGTGTGCTTATGCACTTTAAGTTTTCTTTAGCTGCAATTTATAGCAGATGGATACTTAGGTCAAAAGGAACGAGCCCTGAGTCTCTGCATATTGACCCAGTTACCCTCTAAAAAGGATGTTTGTATTTCCAGCCACCATTTCACCCTTAACCAATAATGATTATCATTATTTCTCTAAAAATGTGGTGCTTCAAAATTTTGATGTATTTGCATTTCTAGAATGTTGGTGCAAGTGAACATATTTCATCTTTTTAGCATCTATATTCTAGTATAGTTTTCATGCAGTTTTCTAGTGGTGTATTAATATTATTGATTAAGAAGGTTGATTTTGTAGTGTTTTAACTGCCATGTTACAAATATTTCCCACGTTTGTTCCCTGCTTTTAATTTTGTTTATAGTTGACAGTTTTAAGTACTTGTCACTCTGTGATGACCAAATGCCTTATCCAGGTTCTTTGGTTGTTACAGTAATGTTCTAAAGGATGGTTTTCTATTATTCATCTGTGTGATACATTTTATTCGTTAGGTCTGCAGGTCTCAAAGATGTAGACTTGTTTTTTAATCTGTTACACTCTCAGGGAATGAGACTCATGGACTCACTCTTGTATCTGTTAGTCGCCAGTAATGAAGCTCCAGTAATGTGAATCCTGGATTCTTGCAACACTGACTGACCTTTTTACTGTATTTTTATGGAAAAGTTTTTTTTTAAATAGCAAAAGAAAATTCAGAAGGTGTGTAGATAAAATAAAAAAGAGGTTGTGAACACACTTGAGAACAAGACTGGAGCACACTTAATAAAGTAATTCTTCACTCCTGCTACACAGTTCCTTGTTGTCCTAATAAAATTGGCTCAGATTTCTCTTTTTGTCAACTCTGACTGTCCCTCTATTCACTCTAAATTAGTGAGTCAGAATTTAAAAATTTGCTTTTCAGGAATTTTAACGTTTTCCTTCCATGCATTTAAAAAATGGTGCCATTTCAAAGGCTTGTTCCTCTTGCATTAGTGGGTAAAGTGAGTGTTTGTAGCAAATAGACGTCCTTCAAAGACAGCACAGCACATCTTATCAACAGGACATGTCCTCACAGTGGTGACCTGTGTCAGCTGATAGCCGTGCAGTGTGATCAAGCTGTCCAGCATGTTTACAGTAACAGAGTAGCCCTGTCCAGGGGAGATTACAGGTGATTCACTGCAGCCTGGCTCCAAGGCTTCCAGAGGTTTCTGCTTTGTAGTTTCAAAGGGTGTTCCTTCTCCAGTCTCCTTCAATGTCTGACCTTCATTGGCTACAGGATATTAGTTGGAAAGCATCCAAAAAAAATCTCTCAAAGAATGACTTTTTATCCAGATTTAGATTTTTAAAAATAACTTTAAAAAGAGAAATAAACACAAACCAGGAAGAGGTGGAAAACTTGTTACATTGAAGATTGAATTTGGAGTTCTCCTATTCTTGTAGAACATATAATCTCAAATGTAAAATATGAAGCTTTAAATGACTCAAAAAGAGCCTGTTTAGAGTAATTTTTAGACATGGTTGTAAGTGCAGCTTAAAACTTGGTGTAAACAACAGTTCCCCCATCCTTTCAAAAACAGTCTTCCGCCATATATACTTGACAAAGAGCATTCAAATATCACACATGTTGATGAAGAAATTTTTAAAAACATTTGTCATCTGTATTTCATGAGCCAAATTTTCCAAAAACCATTCAAGTTTTGACAATTTGAGGGGTTTTATTTGTTCTTTCTTTTATCTTTCTGAAATGTTGACTGTTGGAGGAATAGTGAGATTAAGTATACCAAATTATATTGTAAATATCTTGAAACGTTTTAGTATTAAGATAATATTTTAATAAAACCAAGTGATAGTCTAAAATATATTTATTCCTTAAGTACCATTTAAAACGTGTAACTTTGATTTTGTACTGTCCAATTTTGACATACTTAAATAAAAGCTGACGTGGTTTTGTTGCCATCCATTGTTTGTTGTAAAATAAAAGAATAATAGAAAGCAAATTAAAAGTTAAATAAAAATAGAATACTTCCTTCAGAAATTAAAAATGGACTCCTGTCAGGGGCAGCATGTGTGCTTCCGGTGGGCTTTAAAGTTACTGAGGGCAGCATACCAATTGACCTATGTATTAGAGAAAGCTCTGTCACCGTGGCGGTGTCCGCAGGTCAATGTGAGCTTTGTTCTTTTCTAATTATTGACATTAATTTTTCTTTAAAGATTAAAAATAAAAATCTTCAAGTATTACACCTGAATTTTTCAGAGAAGACAATAATAACTCTGAAGGCAGAAATGCATTGGCTCAGCAATGATTCATATCTATTTAGTGATCAGAGGAAATGTTTAATATGATTATATTCTTAATTACATAAGATGGCATATATATGTGCTATCGAGACTATAAATAAAGTATGACTTGTAGTAAAATGTGAGTCTTTTTCATCAGTTCTGACTCATTCATAGTGCAGTATCTTCTATGTGTTTACAGGATAAACTTGTAATTAGGTTAGAGTTCACATTCTGAAAATATCAAATGTTCAGAGTAGGTGCTTATGCATGTAGTGTTCCTCATAATCTCACCCAATATTGCATTGCTTTGCTTTCTTTGTACTTTATTGCCTGAAATTATTCAATGTGTTCTCATTTTCTTTCCCCTATTTGTCATTATTCCTCAAAATTTTGAGTTCAGGTCATCTTTTTTTTTAAATGTATGATCTTAATGGGCTCAGTGGGTGGATTGTTTCAGGTAAGCATATTTGGATAACCAGGAGTTAATGGTTGTAGTCTAATAATAGTTAAAAGTACACATTAACAGTTCATTGTTATTTAGACCTCTGAGCTGCATGTTTTGTTTAAATAGGTGCAAATGCCGTCCAGATGCTTATAAAAGTATTTATTGGTAATAGAATGGCCAATCAAAGTACATGGTTAGGTAGTGATGTCATAGTGTTATTGAATATTTTGCCCTCGAACAGCATGCAGGAGTCATCAGAGGGATCCACATGTTTTCCACCGCAGTTGTCCTGTTTGGCCCCACTTTGATCTGCATGCTTCTTTTTAGCTGAATGCTGGTAAACGTCCTTTCTGACAGCCCTCTTTGCTCTTGCTGCCATTATCTGCTGAGTTCAGAAACCAGAACATCACTTCAAACAGGAGAGCTAGGGAGTAGCCAGTCAGAAGAGATTCCTGCGGCATGCACAGTTCTGGCATAATCATTCAAAGATGTTTGGCTGGGGGGGTGGGGTGGTAGAGGTGTATGAGAATACAGAGAGCTGTGGGGGTTGGCCTCTGGTCACTGGTAAATAAGTGAAGTCAGGTGCCAGAGAGTCTAGACACAGTGATTTCAGTCTTGGGTCTTTGGTATCTGATACTCAATATGGGACTTGTCTGATTGAACGCTATTGCTTCTTCATTGCCCAGGCTGAAGACCTTTTAGTGCTTTCCTGTTAGATTAGTAAAAGATGAAAACAGACAGTTAAAACAGAACAAATCTAGTTTTAATATTTCCTAGTTGTCAGTAATTACCCTTGGGTTTGAAGTGCCATGGGTAGCAATCAAATTAAAGACAACTGCACTGTGGCTCTTGGAGTTTGAATTAAGCTGGTTTGAAATTTGAGTGCTTTAAAATGCAAGTGTTCTTATTAGGATGAAACAGTGATTTTTCTATTAAGATACATCTTACTCATACTTAAATTCTTTCTCAGTTTTATGGATGGGATAATAAAGGTTTCAAGCCATACCTTTTTTAAAAAAGCATATATGATTGTTTCTACAGGATATTTAGCAAGGAAATTATTTTTTTAGCCCATACCTTCTAAATATGTCACCTGCAACCTCATTTTTCAAGGGTAATTTTTATACTTCAAAGGCTAATTTGAAGTAAATATTTGTTATAATTTTTTACCTTCTTAAAGCATTGCTCCAGTGTAATAGATTTTCATTATAAAAAGTTTCATATTACTAAAAGTTCTGAAGGAAGATAGCAGTAAAAGATTTTGAATTATAATATGAGAACATAGTTACATTAATTCGTGGATAGTCGTCCACATTTTTTGCTAATTTGTTATTTTTTTAATTGGCTGATAGCAAATCTGTTAAATATATATCCAGTAAATTAAGATCATTTTATTTTTGGCTTGGAGTCTTTTTATAGTACAACATTACTATGTGTTAATGATCTTTTACTCAGAGATTCATTAGTGACTCATTTGTGGTCTGTGACCTGCCCTCTGGGGAGGACATGATACATGCCAGTGGTTCAATTCTTAAAGTGTTATGTAGTTTCTGCATGTATATTGTACCACATTACTATAGTCGGTCATGATAATTGGAATAGAATAGTGTTTTTAATTAATTCTGTTTTCAAGCTGTTTGTTACTAACAACAAAAATTACTGATTGTGACTGTGTTGACTGTGTGTCCTTTTTATAGCTATCTGGAGCGAACACAGAAAGTAGTTAAAACCATAGTTTGCAGATCAGATTCTAAAATAAAAATTTACTCACTTTACTGTATACAAAATAAGAATTAGCCGGGCGGTGGTGGCGCACGCCTTTAACCCCAGCACTCGGGAGGCAGAGGCAGGCGGATCTCTGTGAGTTCGAGGCCAGCCTGGGCTACCAGGTGAGTTCCAGGAAAGGCGCAAAGCTACACAGAGAAACCCTGTCTCGAAAAAACCAAAAAAGAAAAAAAAAGAAAAAGAATTAAAGAAAAGGAGGCCATGAATTTGAGAGAGTGTTGGGGTGGAGGGAAAAGACATGGAAGGAATCGGAGGCAGAAAAAAATGGTGGAAATTAATGCAATTATAGCCTCAATAAATAAAAATATAATAATAATAATAATAATAGACCTTATTAGTGAAAGTATATGGTTGTATAAGGTATTATCCTAAAATACAGCCTGGAAATATATTTCTTAGACTGGTTTATATGTTATGTCTTTATTATATCTATCTTATAAAGCTTATATATTTATATCTTTATCTCTTATAAGCAACTTTGACTTACCAAAAATATCTTTACTCAGTGTGTACTAATTTAACTTGTTGGCTTCCCCATAATAAAAGAGTATTTGCTGAATCATGTAAATCTGCTCACTTATGGTTTACTGGTACAGAGCTGAGGAGATAGCTCAGTCAGTAAAATGCCTGCCACATAACTGTGAAGTCCTGACCTTGATTCCCAGAACCCGTATTTTAAACAAGAGAGAGCCTGGGGTGATGGTGCAAGCACACGGGAGGCTGTGGGGATGCTGGCCAGCCAGCTAGGCCGCTTGGCGAGTTCTAGTAAGAGACCATGTTACAGACACAAGATGGGCAGCGCCTGGAGAAGGGCCCTCAAGCTTGTCAATGACCTGCACACACGTGCACACCCAGCCCAGAAGCTTGTCAATGACCTGCACACTCGTGCACACCCACCCACAGAAACACATGCATATATATGTAATAAATAAATCACTATTGGCATGCATAGCTTCTCTTTTCTTTCCTGACTTCTGTTTTTTACTTCTCAGACCCTCTCTTCATCTCTATCTGAATTTCTTTTCTCATTTTATGTCCATGCACAAGTTCCGGTATCTAGTCTGCAGTTTTAGAAATCAGCCATATGTGGCAATTTCTAACATTATGCCTCCAATAAAGACGTAAGCTTAGGCCTCTGTTTTAGCCTCCTATTGAATATCTGTTCTTAGACTGTCATTGGCAGCTTGAACTCCACAAGTGTCAAACCAAAAGTACTATTTTCCCCTTTTAGCTTCCAACCTTTTCACTAGATGTTGGCAACATTATCCCTGACATTCTCAATGCAGTATCGCCAAATTCATCTTTGATTCCTTTTCTCCATTAGTCCCAATGTCTAGTCAGTTATTAAGTACCACTCTGATTCTCTTCTCTAAATGTATCTCTAATCATTCCTCTTATTTCTGTCCCAATTGCACATCATAGCTAGCACAGGTAGCTATCATTTTAGTTGGAGCTTTCTCTCTACACATATCGTTTTCTCATTTGTTTACTTTTGTGTAATCCTGTAATTTTAAATAAAATGTGATAATAATCTCTGTATGTTACAAAACATTGTTTGTCCTGATTCACACCTTTTCTTTCCTGATACTTTTCCTCCCCAGAAATGTTTAGTAATTTTGGCATATCCTTAGGATGAAGCCCAGAGTCCTTAACGTGTTACAGGAGCTGCAGGATCTGGCTCTTACTTTCTTCTTTTCATCAGCCATGCCTGGAGCCCTTCAGGTCTTCAGCACAATTGCGTCCTTTGCTTCCTTGTCACTTTTGTATGAACTGTTTTTTTATTTGGACTGCATGGCTTCCAGGCAATATTTTCAGTTCCTTGCCGTGCCGTGGCGGTATTCGATGTTTTCTAGCACTCTCTTCTCTATTTGAAATTTGTATTTAACACTGGTCACTTAGTTATTCATTACGTGTTTACTCATTTTCTCTACTTAACAGTTACAGCTTTCCGTTTGTAAGAAAATGCAGATTACCTTATTTCTGACATGTAATTTAAGGGAATACTTCATACATTCTACTTCTGGGCTTTGTTTTGGTGTTTTGAGTAAAGTACAACTGTGTCTCTTGCTAGTTAATGAAGATGCTCTTCGAATGTTCAGATGAACGAATTGACTTGGAGTTGATTTCTTTCTGCATTAATCTTGCTGCTAATAAGAGAAATGTCCAGCTCATCTGTGAAGGTCAGTGCACAGAGCTTCACAGGTAGCCTCTTTAGCATATGGTAATTTGACTATAACGAGAACTATATAATAAAAGGAAGAAAGAATATAATGCAAACATGAATTCTCTTAGTTTCTTCTGTGTGCTTATAATTCTTATGGGTCTCATAAAATATCCTTTTCTGATGGATATACTTCTTGGTAATATTTTATACACAAATCTATTTGCATTTATTTGAAAGGTAATGAAATATAAGAATACCAGGTTTAAGCTGGGTAGTGGTGGCGCACGCCTTTAATCCCAGCACTCGGGAGGCAGAGCCAGGCAGATCCCTGTGAGTTCAGGGCCAGCATGTCCTACAGAGCGAGATCCAGGACAGGCACCAAAACTACACAGAAAAACCCTGTCTCAAAAAACCAAAAAAAAAAAAAAAAAAAAAAGATTATTGTATTGTTTCTATTGTATCCTGATAAATTACTTATCTTACTTAGATGTTTCAGTGTCTACTGAACAGTTTTTATTTATTTGAGGAGTACATGTTCATTATAAAAAAATTCAAATGAGCAAGCAAAAAAATCTTAAATCTTTATTCTAACTACTCAGAAATAAATACAATCAATTTTTGTATAATGCTTCTATAAAATTTTGAATGGAACTGTTATTTTTCTCTCTGTGCCTTATAAAATGGTCTTCCAAAATATTATTTTTAATATCATTCCATATAATAAAATACTTTTATAAAAGTGGGCTAGTGAGAGGGCTTGGTGGATAAAAGAGCTTACCACACAAGCCTTGTGACCTAAGTTCAATTCCCAGAACCCATATAAAGGGAGAGCATACTCAAAGTTGTCCTCTGACCTCCACATGCATGCCATAGCACACACAAACACACAAACATCATGTGCACACATACACAAAAATAATAATAATAGCAAACATCTTTAAAATAGGTTCATTTAAAATAAAAGCATAATTGAGCTATGATTGTCATGGTCTACTCAACTCTTTTGCATAGTTAACTTGTTGCACTTTTCAAGCATAAACAGTGCTGTATTAATTATCCTTTCTCTATGAAATTTCCAGTTTTGTATTTTTAGAATTCCTAGAAATATAATTTTTTTTCAAAAGTGTTTTTTTTTTATTTGTGGAGCATGACCCAAACCCAAGAAAGCATTTGTTGTATGAGCCTATTTTGATGAAACTGTAGATCATAAAGCTCAACTACGTTTGAAAAGATAAATTAGAGAAGTAGAAAAAGAAAGGATGAAGGAAAAATAGTTGTGTGGGGGAATAAAATTGAAAGGCAGACCACAAGGGGAATGAACAGGAATATTCTATACATAGTTTATATGGTGTGTGGTTTGGGTTACACAGCACATACATTTGTCTAATTCAAATTGTACACTTAAGGATTCTGCATTGTACTAGATGCACCCCAAACAAAAAGCTATTTAAGCTTAATGTAACCTCAGTGTTATGCAGAAATTTCCATTTTTCTGTTCTAGGTAACGGGCTGAAGATGCTCATGAAAAGAGCCCTGAAGCTCAAGGACCCACTGCTGATGAAGATGATCAGAAACATCTCCCAGCATGATGGACCCACTAAGAATCTGTTCATTGTGAGTAGCTTCCAGCTTTCTGTCTTTTAAAACCTTGAGACCATAGCCTTAAGTTGCTGCATTCTCTTCCTGGGTTCTCTTCAAATGTTTACTCGAGACTCAAGGTGCCTCTGCGCTTGTGAGAACCTTTATGAGCTTAACTCAACAGCACTAATGAGTAAAATTCTCAAAAGATTAAATGAAGGAAAAGATTCAGAGCCAGGATCCACAGAAGAGAACATGTGACATCTGTCTTTCTGAGTCTGGCTTCCCTCAGTCTACAGTATTTTCAAGAAAAAAAAGAGCCCTTGGGAGAGGCTATTAGGAAAAGGAAGGAGTCAGGCTAAGGTAATGAAGTGTGAATATAGTCAGAATTTTTATGTATGTGTGTAACAGTGTTGTAACAAAGCCCATTAATGTCAACAATTAATAACAGTGATTCAACATAATTAAATTACCCTCTGACAACCTGAGTTCAATCCCAAGACCCATACAGTGGAGAGAACTGACTCCTTAAGTTGGTCTCTGACCTCTGTGTGTATGCAGGCATCTGTACACATATGCATACATACCCAGTTCCATATTAATATTTTGCATTAGTTTGATATATTTTCTCCTTAAAGTTGTCCTCTAACTTCCATATGTGCTCCACACCACACACACAAATGTAAACAATGAACAAAATAAAAATATGGAACAAAAATTCTTTACAGTTTCAGAAGGTAGTTGGAGCACCTGGTGTGTTCTCCTCTGCTTTGATGGGAGCACAGAGCAAGGGCCCAGCATGGCAGGCACAAGTGCATTGCCAAGGGTGTGCTTCCTGTTACTTTGTCCCTGTTTGTTCCCCAGAGTTCTGAAAGAGAAAACAAAAGAGCAGGATGGTAAAGAACCTGAGCTCTGACACAGATGCTTGGGCATTGAACCTCTTTGAGTCTCACTGTCTCACCTGTGGACTACAGAAAGAGCCCCATTCTCAAAGAGTAATAATAATAATGAAGTGGTGAGAAACTCCTGGTACCAAGTGAGTGCCAAGACAAATGAGCTGTCATGACTATTCTACTTAAAATCCATTCCAGAGTTAAAGCTTTATTCATGTGCCTGCCTGTTATAGAGCACACATCATCAATTTGTAAATACTTCAGAAAGATGAAACAGACAAAAAAGAGAAGACAAAGGAGGTAATTCAGATAACCCTAGTACTTAAATTCTCTGATCATGAACTAGCCCAACATAGGGACTTTGGACTCAGGTTTTTTCAGAAAGATAGTTTAAACTACAGTAAGAAGTTACTGCATACTTGGCATTCTGCTAAAATTGGCAGGATGGCTACTGATCAGTTATCCCTACTGTAATGTGAAATTATGAGATTCAGGGTTTCTGAGATCATGTAAGGTCCAGTAACCCAGATGGAAGAGAACCAGAAAGGCCTGTGTCCAGCTGTGTTGTGTCTCACTTGGACGAACTGGTCTTCTACTGGTCTGTGTCAGTGAGCTTTAACTCACTTCACATGGGAGTGCAATGGCTGAGCATTCTACTTCTGAAAGCTCCACACGTGGTTGCTTGGCCAGCCAGGAAATGCACCACTGCTCCAGGTGAATGCAGGGTCCAGCACTGTGTGTCAGGAACAGGGACAGAGAAGTTAGTCTGCATGGGATTGTTTCTATCTCTACTGCCTCCTGGCTGCTCCAGCCCAAGCCACTTTACTTCCCATTTTTGGACAGTTGTGCCAACTATTGCTTAAGTGCTGCTTCCCAGAGTGAGGGTCATTTTATTATCTGTTTATTTCTCTGAAAATGTGTCTATACTGACATCTGGGCATCAGTGAAGACCAACTAGCATGTTAGAAATCTCTATCGTCAACAGAGAGAACATAAACAATATATCCATATTTCCATGACCCAGGCTATGGTCAGACCTTCTTATTCACCTGTACCTGCTTAATCCAGAATTCTTTCTCCATTACCTACCACAACTTGCCAGATAACACACCCCTGTACTCTGCAGTAGTAGGTTATAAAATCTTAAAGATGTTGGATAAGCTGGGTACTTCTATTAGAAGCAAGTTACTTATCTAAATGTTCTTTCCTCCATCTTTTCAAAAGTGTCTAACTTATCTAGTTACAAAAGTTGAAAACGTGACCATTTTGACCTATGCTTGCCACATAACTATAAAAGAGCCTCAGAATGCTGTTAATGACTGATTGAAGGCACTATGAGAACAGGCTTTATATTTTCCCCAACATTTCTGCCACAATAACACTATTATTAACATTTAACAGGTACTTAATATTTGTTGAGTATATTAGTCATAAGCTTGTTATTAAATAAATCTCTCTAACTTGAAACCTGACTTCCAGCCCATAAGATTATAGATGAATTTCTAAGTGGTCTTATTAAATCAAAAAAAAAAACAAAAAAAAAAACACAGAGCCAGAAATAGGGGTGAAAATCTGACAGAGATCAGAGGAATCAGAACAGCAACCAGTTAACCTTACCTCACCACGCTGCAGCTTCCAAAGTGTGAGCTACTTACTTCCTGTCTTACCCGCGCCTTTATTGCCTTGCTGTTCTGCCCTCTCATTGGCTATCTTAGCCCAGCTACCTTACTTCCTTGCCACTGCCTGTCTGTATAGACCTCCACGTCTCTATGATTGGTACTGGAATTAAAGGTGTGTGTCACCAGCTTGGCTCTGTTCCCTAGTATGGCCTTGAACACACAGAGATCCAGATGGATTAAGGGTGTGTGCTAACATTGCATGACTTCTGTTTTTACTAATAGTGGCTGACCTTTATCCTCTGATCCTCAGATAAATTTTATTGGGGGACACAGATAAATTATCACCACAGTTATTAAATAAATTCTCTCTAACTTGAAACCTGACTTCCAGCCCATAAGATTTTAAGATTTGTTTTGAAGTAATGATGATAATAGCTTTGATATATGTGAAGTAGTTACTGTATAGATGACAGTTCCAATGTTATAGTCTTAAAAGGCACCATCGTGTTTTCAGAAATTAAAGTATGCTTAAGGTTCACAGCCAGTAAATGATGGATTTGTGAGTCAAGATTAGGGCTTCTGAATCCAGGATCTGTAGGTTTTGATCCAGGGGAGAAAAAAGCCCTTCTTCCCTTATCTATTTTCCTTTGTACACAATTACCACAATCACTTATTTTAACATGCTGAAAAAGAAAAAAAAAAAGAAATCCCACACTGCATTGTAATGTTATAATTGTCCAATCAGTCTACCCTCTCTGGAGCTTATCATCAAACCCTTAGAAAGTTAACTCAATTAAAATGAGAATTATGTTTTGTTTTGCCTTTTTTTTCTACCAGTGGGTTCAGGTATTAGGTTGTATCCTCTCCTAGATTTTAATTCTGTTGCAATTCTGCTGTCCTCAGGATTATGTTGGGGACCTTGCAGCCCAGATATCCAGTGATGAAGAGGAGGAGTTTGTAATTGAGTGTTTGGGAACTCTGGCAAATTTGACCATCCCAGACCTAGACTGGGAGCTGGTTCTGAAGGAGTACAAGCTGGTTCCGTTCCTCAAAGATAAGCTGAAGCCAGGTCTGTGTCCATTTTATAGCTTTGCTTAAGCTCTAGGTTTTGGATAGGGCTGCTCACACAGCATTGTGTGAGTCCATTGTTCTAGGCAGCATACTCTTCCAACAGCATTGGTTTTAGAAACGATTACCAAGTCCCCTGTTTTCTGTAAGTCCTCATTTGTCCTAAGAGTGATTTCTTAACATTAATTTATCTTCCCTATGTATTTTTGGTTTTAGATTTTTACTGTCTTTTTATGAACAAGTGCCCCGCCCCCATGCATACATACAGATGTGGAAGCACACATGCAGTTTTTTGAAACATTAAAGAGTCTTTTAACCATTTGCTTACATTATCTTTCAGTTGTATTTTCAAAAATATATTTACACCATCCTATTTTCTTACCAGTTCCTCAGGCTGTCATGGAGAAACATGAAAAATCTGAAATAAAAAGACAACTTTTTAAGCATGTCAAAGATTCATAGGGATGGATTTAACATCTTTCAGTATCTTTTCTGTGCACTCACATTTGGCACAACAGATGGGATTGCTCAGGACACTCAGTGAGAACCTTCCTGCCTTGATTTTCCAGGTGCTGCGGAGGACGACCTTGTTTTAGAAGTGGTTATAATGATTGGAACTGTGTCTATGGATGACTCGTGTGCTGCACTGCTAGCGAAATCTGGGATAATCCCAGCACTCATTGAACTGCTGAATGGTAATTCTCACTTATGCATAGTGCATAAGGGACATTATTTTAAATTTGAAAATATAAAATACAGTCTGCAACATCATATAATATGCATTTTCTTTCATTAATCATAGAATTAACTCAATTATGTAGTTAAGAAAAATGAACTAAACAAGCTACTAACTGGGATTGGGTGGAATAATATGAAAGGACTTAAGGTTGCTGCTAAGCACGTTACTATGGAGTAATTCTGCACTGATTTCATGGACATTTCCCTCCTTTCCCAGAGTCAACAAGGTCTACTGAATCACTTCTTTCTGTCTAACTTTATCTTGGTTTGAGTCTGCTCTTCTCTATTGTGCAACCCTTCCTTTTTATATCTTAACTTCTTGGTAGGAACATGAACTGGAAGCTGATTCTAAACATCATAGTCTCTTCTAGATCCACAGGATGTTTCCCTCTGAACTTGCCAGGAAAATAAATGTCCTATATCTTATCTGCCCTGCCCAATACATGTGACCATTGAACACTTGAAATGTGGTTGTCAGGACTGAGAACCTGAATTTCAGTTGAATTAGCCACAGTAGTATGAGGGTACAGTATTAGTGGGACCTAGAGTCTTGCCCTTACTTTGTATTGCTCTTGAGGGGCCAGGGCTCATTATTGTCCCTATTTCAGATAAAATTTATCTGAAATTGACATGATTTCATTGGGGTGATTTTCTACTCCACCTTATAGATTAAAAGTAGCTAATTATATAAAATTAAACTTAGTGTGAGACATCTAAAGAAAGCACAGTTCTTCCTCTCGATCCTTCCGGTGCCATTTATAACATAGATACACACTTTACTAATTTTAGTAGACAGTTTGGAAGTATACTCTACATAAGAAAAATCCACGAACTATAGGTGAACCATCAAAGTAAATATAGCCATACTGCACTACCCATGTAGGGAAAAAAATATTACTGGCATTCTAGAAGTATGGCTGCTGTTTTCCCAATCATTAATATTATATTAATATAATTATATTAATATATAATATAATAATCTTATATATAATATATATGAATATACACACATACAATGAAATATGATCATATCCACCCCATTTTCCCTTTCTGGATTTTCCTATGCCTCCTCAAGACACTCTCTTTCCAACTTCATTTTTTATAACCCACTCAACCCCGTTAGTGGTGCCCCTATGTGCATGGGTGTGATCGGTCCACTGGAGCCTAGGATAGCAAGCAGTGGCTGCTTCCTCAGGAAGAGTCATACTCCCTCCCCAGCAGCTGATCACTGCCAGTAGCCCCTCAGTGAGGGGCGAGGCTGCCTGGATATGCGTGGGTCTTATGCAGGCAACCATAGCTGTGGTGTGTGCATTATTGCACTAGGCATGTGGTGTCCAGAAGACACTTTGCACAGCACTCCTCCCATCATTTGGCTCTTAACATTCTTTCCACCTCCTCTTCCACAGTGATGCCTGAGCCATGTTAGTAGTCTGGTTAGTAAAGATGTCCCGTTAGGGCTAAGCACATAGTCTCTTTTTCTCAGACTTTGACCAGTTCTGCATCTCTCTGTTGACTACTGTTCACTGCAGGAATGAGCTTCTCTGACCAAGGCTGAGAACAACCCAGTTCTGTGAGCATAAGCATAAATATTTAGAAGGCTATTTGACAGCATGTCCGTTTAGCAGAGTATCTATGACCTCCCTAACTGTAAGCTTTGACCAGGATTACAGTACCAGGCATGAAATTCCTTCTTATGGAACAGGCCTCAGATCCAATAAGAAGATGGTTAGTTATCCCATAACATTATTGCCACTATGTACCAGTAGACACATCTTTTCTGGCAGACTGGTGTTGTAGTATGCAGGGTGGTCTGGTGTTCGGTTAGATCATTGATGTCTTTTCTCGACTAGTAGCCTTCTGCACTTTTTGGCACTGTGCAAGCTAGACAGCAGGAAGGAAGTTTCCCAGTCAGTTTGAGATTAACATTTAGTGTCCTGAAGCTGTATACTGTCTTTAGCAATAGAGTCTTACCATGTAGTTACGGTGGGTAACACAGGGCAATGGCCACAGCCTGTATTTAGAGACCTCTGGGGCCTCCCAGACCTGTAACTCACAGGGAGGTATCCTGTGCCTTGGAATTGCAATTTTTATTTACTAACCTGTCTTCTAGGAACAGCATTGTCACCATGCAGGGTAATTTTGTTCTCTTTTTTGTTTTTTAAGTTGTATTTTGAAATTAGCTTACTAACTAGTAAGTTTCCATAAAGCCTTTTCGCACGTCCTTAGTTTTGGTTAGGCTATCATTACCGGCTTCCCTCTCCCAGGCCCCCTTCCCCACTTACTCCTTTAGCCCACAGCGTTCAGCCCTCTTCCCCCATGGCACATATGTTGCCCTCCACTCGGTTTTGTTGTGTGGTGAGACAGTAGGCTCCTGTGGCTTTTCATGTCTCCTTCCTTTGCGCTAGCCTCCCCTTTTCTCCATGACTCCCCATGCCCCATGCTCCTCCCTGCGCAAGCCTTTCCACTCCAATAGTCACCGCATTGCTTGGGTTTTACCTGTAATCTATTCTTCTCCCTTTACCTGTCCCCACAGGACCCTCTTCTAGTTCCCTGGCTTCCACCTGTGCTGCATGGTAGAACACAAAAGGGTTAAAGCTAGGGTCCACATCAGAGGAAAACTACTTGTCATTCTGGTCTTGAGTTATATCACTAATAGGTTGGCTTTGCTTGGGTTTTAACTGTGTAAGTGAAATTGTGCAGATTTTATCCTATATATATTTATGAGACCCATCTAGGTTATGTATAGGCTTGCTCTTTTTCATTGCTGTATATAGCATTATATTATAAATATATTCTTATCTTTTGTACCATTGATGGGTCTTTTGGTATAGGGCATTGGGGATAGTAATTGTTTCAATAATGTTTCTAAAGCCTTTCCTTTAGCTGTGAGCATATGTGCTCATTTCTGTTAGGTGTGTACCTAAGAGTAGACTTGTCGAGTGAGAGAGGTAGCATTCTGTTAGCTTTCAGTAAATGGTGCCAGTTTTCAGTCCAGTTACCAGGGCAGGACAGTTAAAGCTGCTCTTTGACACCCCACTCTAGGCATTGTCAGTACGTTAGCTGCAGCCTTCCTACTGTATCTCCTCGTGGTGTGAATTTCAAGTTCCCTGATGATTAATGAAATTGACCTCTAGTTTGTGTTTATTGTCCGTTTAGGTTAAGCATGGCCAATAAAATGAGTTACCTATGTAAGTCTTTTGTGCATTTTCTTTTTTGAGTTTTTTTAATTTGCTTTGTAATTTTAATATTTAAAAGGCCATCTAATGATATAGTCATATTATAAAGTATTCCATTTCAAAAGTATAGTGTTTATTTATTTTCACATACCCTTTTCACAGCCAGAAGTTTATAGATTAGAATTAATTAAAAGAAACTAGATAGTTGGGGAGTGAAAATTAATGGACAGAAGATGAAGAGCTTGTGAAGCTGCCAAAGTTAGAAAATGACCCCTGTCTTAGAATGTTCTACTGTAGTTTAACTGAGAGTGCTGAGCTATTCAAAGTGAGTTGTCAGCAGCTCAGAGTTTTACTGTGTTTAGATGTCTCTAATATGAGCTTACCACGGGGAGAGATATGTATGATTTTAAGATCTATATAGGGAAAAAAGAATTATGTACATTTTCAGTGTTTAAAACCTCCTAGAGCAGACCCTATCTGGAAAGAGAATGGTTCATAGGAACGGTTTATTTAGGAAATTAGTGATGCGAATCATCTGAGGCTAAGTAGACACTGTGGTTACCAGGAAACAGGTTTCTAACATGTCATTGAACTGCTGCCAGGAATTGATAGCAATACTCTGTCAGTAAATCACATTTCAGTGAGATTTCTATAAGTAATTATATTAAATTACAAGTTTTTAATACTAAACATTTATTAGTCAGCACTATTAGCATAAAATATAAATATTTATAATTAGCCCTTATGCTAGCATTTTATTATAATAATTGCATTGAAACAAAAATACCTCTTTTATGCCAATATATGTAAAGTTTAACTTTGTGGATATTATTAAACAAGCATCTTTTTACAGTAGTCCATTTTCTTTTCTTTTCCTGTGTCTCTGGTGATCCAACCCAGGTTGTCATGAATACTAGGCAAGTGCTCTACCACTGAGCCACAGTCTACTCCGAGTCCAACTCTAATAAGGACTTAGACTTTAGAAGGAGCCATTTTTAAATGTTCTTCTATGTGAAGTCAACATGGGGGGGAGGGGTAACTCAAGTACTCTACCACTGAGCCACATTCTACCCCAAGAGTCCAGTTCTAATAAGGACTTAGACTTTAAAGGTGTCATTTTTAAATGTTCTTCTATGTGAAGTCAACATGGGGGGTGGGGCGGTTAACTCAAGTGCTCTACCACTGAGCCACATTCTGCCCCAAGAGTCCAATTCTAATAAGGACTTAGACTTTAGAAGGTGTCATTTTTAAATGTTCTTCTATGTGAAGTCAACATGGGGGGGGTAACTCAAGTGCTCTACCACTGAGCCACAGTCTACCCCAAGAGTCCAGTTCTAATAAGGACTTAGACTTTAGAAGGTGTCATTTTTAAATGCTCTTCTATGTGAAGTCAACATGGCGGGGGGCAGTTAACTCAAGTGCTGTTATTTGTCTGCCTGTCCCCATCACTCATTGTTGCCCAAATGTTTGAGATCAGTGTGGAAAGAGAGAATTCTATCATGGAAGCTTCTGTTTCCTTTCAGCTCAGCAAGAGGATGATGAATTTGTGTGTCAGATAATTTATGTCTTCTACCAGATGGTTTTCCATCAGGCCACAAGAGATGTCATAATCAAGGAAACACGTATCCTTTCAAGGTTTAAAATATATAACAATAATTTACAATTGTAGAAGCATTCATTTTTGGTGTTTTCTTTCAAATGTTGAAATACTGTAGAAAACAGCAGACTTTGAAATGAATTTAGATGGGAATCTCTTCTCTGTGGGAATTGTTTAGCTGAAATTAGTATGGGATTAAAAGAACATCTGAAACCTGCAGTACTCCAGAATCAGATCCTTTGTGAATGCCAGCATACCACCAGTGCAAAACTCCACTTCACCTAACAGACCACAGAACAAGTTAAGTACACTAAGAACAGCCTAGAAAATGATGGTTGGACTGTATGTGAGAGGTACGTGACACGTTAGTGCCTGTAGCATTCCTGCTATCTCCAACACCCTAAGGGTCTCCATTTCAACTTTACTCTCATAGCTTCATGCATAAGCCTCATAGGGGCTTCCTGTGGGAAATCCAACATATCTCCACACTGCTTGCCTTCAAGGACTTTCTCTGGAACCTTGGTACAATCCTCCATAAGCCCATAAATCCTCATTCAGCATATTTGCAAAACCAGTCCATGTGGACAGTACCAGGGTACACAACCTACTTGAGGGCACTGGTGGTGCAGCAGTCTCTGTGTGCCTGGGTAGCTTTTTTTTTTTTTTTCTTCAGGAAGGTGCCCTAGAGCTTGCTATTTCTGGAGGAAAGTCTTAGTTTGAAGTTTTGCACTGTAGAACCTGTAATGGATGGAGTCCATAGAAATGTCTGACTGAAAATTACTTCACTTTTTCTTAGTATTAATCTCTTTAAAACCTACAGCCTCTTTGCCTTAAGCTTCAGTTACACTCCTACTCCTTTAATGGTCAATCTGCATGTTTTTCACATCTTTGCTTTGTGCTTCAAAAACCCAGCTAAGAGGTGCCAGCAGGAAGATTTCCGAGCCTGAATACTATACTGTCTTGAAATCTCCTCCACGAAATTAATTAGTCCATTAATTTTGAATTCACCCTCACTCAAATTTTTGGGACACAGACAAAATATAAAAGTATTCTTAAAGTTTTGGTAGTGAGCTGTAGCCTGTAAAGACTAAGTTGTTTCTCTAGCCCATAGAAAATTCTTCATGAAAAGTCACTGCATAAAGCAGAACGACAGCCATATGTTGCTAGGGGACTAATTTGAAAGACAACCTATTTAATCTTAAGGATTTTTTGTGAGTACTAAAGAGGGGCTTCACTTATAGAGGCTGAGAATAGCATTTACCTATGTGTATAAACGTAGATAATTAGAAGGCAGTTGGATGTTTTATCAACTTAGCTAAACAGCAGTAGTCAGTTTTCCCTAGGGCCTATAATCTTCCCAGGCATGCATATTTTTTACTGAGTTTACAATGTCTGGATTCCCTCCTGTGGAGCAGGCCTCAACTCCAAGAAGACACTCTTTGGTTACCCCATAACAGTCAGGGCACTATTGCACAGGTGGGCACATCTTGCCTGGCGAGTTGATTGGTAGTTCATAGGGTTTAGACAGAGTAAGCCCATTGATAGCTCTTCTCTCCTGGCAGCTATCAGGTCACCTCTGGCACTTGGAAGGCTGGCCAGCAAGGAGATGCTTCCCAGCTCAATTGCCACTTCTCTATTAACTCAAGTTGTGTTTTGTCTCATGCAGTAAGGTCTCATCGTCGGGTTTGTGGACAACCGACAGTAATGAGAAGAGCATGCATTGTTTTGGAGGCCTCCATGGTCTCTCTCCCTGACCAATAACAAATCAGGAGGTAGCCCACCCCTGGCCCTGGGGATTTTGTCACTGTCTCTAGAAGCACACGGTGTAGATGTCCAGAGACTCTCCCTTCAAATTCGCATGTCAGTGCATGCATGCATGTGTGTGTTACAAATAATAGATTTCTACACAGCTTAACATTTTAATTACTGCCTTTTAAAAACCAGTGCTTACCTAAAATTTATATATTGTTCTGTTCCCTTGGCTCCTATCTTTGCTTGTATTTTATTTTGCTATTCTTTTGATTGACTCCCACTTACAATGAGGATTTTTATACGTAGTAATATTATATATAAACAATAAAATAGGATTATCTGAAAATAACTAGCTTGTCATTTTAATAATAATTTAGCATAATATAGAATTCCAGGTTGACAGTTATTTCATTCAGCAATTTAAAGGTATTTGTCATCCATCTAGAATTGCTTCCAAGGAGAGCTCCATAGAATATTTTCTATACTAATTCTGAGAACTATTTAATTTCCTTTGTCCTAGAAGTGACTTGGTGTTTTGGTTAGAAAACTAAAAGAATGTTTACTTTCTTTAGCATCAAGTTGTTTTACTAGAATTAGATTTAGAATCCTCAGTCAAATTTTACAAATATGCTTTTCACATATAAAGTTACCCCTTCTTACCCCCACCCCCAGGAAAGTTCTCTTGAACTATAGTTTTTATTATTTATTGTAACTATTGCTTTGTATTTCTTCTCAGGGATTTAAATTTACAGTTCCTTATCGATTTTTTATTTATTGTGTGTATTATGTGTACATGTTCCTGTGTGTGCAGGTACATGTATCTGCAAGGGAATGTGCACCTGTGTGTGTGGAGCCAGAGGATGACCTCAGCTGTCATTCCTCAGGAACCATCTCCCTTACTGTTTTCATACAGGGCCTCTCATTAGCCTGGAACTCAGCAAGTAGACTAGGCTGGCCGACCAGTGATTCCCGGGGTTCACCTGCCTCCTTCTCAACACTGAGATTACAAGCTCACACCTTCACACCCACTTTTTAATGTAGTTTCTAGGAAATGAGTTTAGTTTCTCAAGTTTGCAAGACAAACACTCTAATGTGAGCTCTCTTCCTAATCCCTTGCCTATCCTTATTGTGTTTTAATTTTCTAACCTTTTTATCCATTTAGTTTTTATATGTAAGTTGTCTTACTCTCTGCCTTGTACTTCTCTTAGGAGTCTGTTGTGTTTATTTTTATGTTCATTTTCTATTTCATGTTCTTTTTTAACTATTTTGTTTCTTTGGGTTTTCTAATTCTGATTTATATATGTCACATATATTTTGCTATTTCCTTAAATTCTTCTATTTTAAAATGCCTTATCTTGTTTAAAATGACTTATGTCTCCAGTTTTTTTCTTGTTACTATAGTAACTTTATGAGAGTTGACTGATTCATTATTTGCTCTTATTCACTTTAATATAAAATAAGTTTCCCCGAATATCATGGACATGACAGATCAAGAAAGAAATTATAGCTCTTTCTGACAGAATGTGTGTGTGTGTGTGTGTGTGTGTGTGTGTGTGTGTGTGCGCGCGCATGCATGAGTGTGAATGCTGCCATATGGTGTGTATAACTTTTATATAACTGAGAGCTACAGTCTCAATTCATTTTCTTTAACCACTTTTATTCAGAAGCTCCAGCATATCTCATAGACCTGATGCATGATAAGAATAATGAAATCCGGAAAGTCTGTGATAACACATTAGATATTATCGCAGTAAGTATTCTCTCTACAAAAACCATTTGATTTTGTGAAAGAGAAGACATTGTAAACCTAATTTGAACTATTGAGTGCTAACACAACTTTGTATTCTGTTAAGAGCTAGAAAACTCTGTGTAGGTCTTTTGACCGTCAACTCTTAACCCTAGGCTCTCTAGAGAGGTTTGTACATAATCACAGAACACAGGCTGATCTCCATGCCATCCCAGAATCATTTCACTTTTAGAAAAGTATAGAAGAAGGGAAATTGATGTCAGTGTCTGTAAAATGAATCAAATTTCATGTAAACGATTTTTTAGTTATTTGATCATTTTTGTTATATACATAGACTCATTTTGTAAGGTACTTAAGAATGAGAAAATACAAATGTCTTCATGTTAGTTATTGTTGGTCCTGGGGCATTTTAAAGTATATATGAGTAGACAGATGATCTACGTCTTAGGTTGGAAACTGGTTGATCCTAAAGATTTTTCTCCAAAACTTAGGATGCTGCTATAGAGTTCTTCTGGGACCTGAGCCTTAAGCTAGGGTGGGCCATGGGTTTGAAGCTTTTTAACCTCCGCTCTGTACCACTGATAGCGCCCGCTTGCCACCTTCTTAGAACTGCAGTTCTGCTGTGTTTTAAAAGTTTCTTGATTGTAGCCTATTCAGAACTTTTGGGAGCTTAGCAACCTCTTTAAACAAATCAATTAACTTTTTTTTAAAAAATCAATTTATTGAAAATAAACTGAGTTAACATTTCTGTTAGTGATTTCATTGTGAAGTAGACAATTAACAGCAGGAACTTTCTTGTTAATTTCCCAGATTTTATTTTGGAAATTGATCTTATTTGATGCCAGCTTCTTTTCAGATTAGACTACCTCACAGTGGTTTTGAATTAAGTTGATACAGTGTTTTAGCTTTGATCTAAGTCAGAATATAGAAATGATAGATAGATAGATAGATAGATAGATAGATAGATAGATTTCTCATATATGTGTGTGAGTATATATATGTGAGTATATATGTATATATATATATATATATATATATATATAGAGAGAGAGAGAGAGAGAGAGAGAAATCTTTACCAATATATCATATCTTGATATAAATGGCCATGGAGCTAATAAACAAAATATTTAATGTTCTTAGGGAACAATTTAATGGTATATATACCATATATAACAATCATGTACAATAAGAATAAGAAGCATCATAAAGTTCCACATGTGATTCTGTTAAAACAGTGAGGACAACAGTGAGCTGTCATTATTGGGCATTACTTTCATGTACTCCAGCTTCCCCCATTGAGAAATGGAAGATATGTTTAGACTGGCATATTAGGCATTTTGCTTTAGAATGTAAAAGAGTGGTAGCTCTAAAGATAACCTCAGTCTTTTTTTTGAGACAGGGTTTCTCTGTGTAACAGCCCTGGCTGTCCTGGAGCTCACTCTGTAGATCAGGCTGGCCTCAAACTCACAGAGATACACCAGCCTCTGCTTTCCAAGTACTGGGATTAAAGGCCTGTGCCAGCACCAGCTGGCGATAACCTAGCTTAATGTAAAAATATTTGGCACAAATATGAATGTGTTGTAGGGTAAAATATTTTATTGCTGTTAAATATACAATGAGTTGACTTCCTTGTCTTATACTTAGAGGTGCCTCCTCCTCCTTCCTAGACACTGAAGCCTCCCTTCTTTTCTGTAGCCAGAAGTTTTGTGTTGGTGTTTTCTTAAGGTCTATATGTTACCTTATTCCCTCACTTCCTCCATTAAATTTATGTTTACCTTGACTTCTGCTTCCACTACTGTATTGAAATACTCATTTTTTTAAAAAGGCATTCATTTTTCTAAGTCCAGTGAGCATGTTCAGCCTTCATTTTATTGGTGATTCCTTCTTCCCTGGAGAGACTTATAAATTCTAGTCAGCATTAAAATTTAAAGCAACAAAGAAAAACACTGTTAGATAATTATTGTAAAGATCTTTCTTGTCTTGAAAGCTTCAAAGAAGAATCAGTAAAATTAAGCTGTGATATAACAGCTTGCCATGTTTATATGGCTCCCTACAATGCCATCAGATCACTTTCAAGTTAGTATAAAAAGAAAATCCAAACAAGTATTGAAAGATTTAGTTCACTTGATCTCTGTGTATCTCTCTGCACTGGATGTACAAAATCAGTATTTGATATGATGTCATGTGGTGGTTGTCTGTTCACATTAGAAAACTTTCATTTGAATAATTACTTTTTAAGTAGACTAGACTATTTAAAGATAATGCTCACATGTGGATGATTCGTGTAATCTGGAAGCCCTACTGTACTGATCAACTGGCTCTTACACAGGTTGTGTTTCTTCAAAGTAAAATCCAGCAGAGCCAATGGAAAGGCACGGCGATATGAAAATAAGCCTTGTTCTTCTGAAAACAAATCTGTTTTACCTTTCTGCTATTAAACTGTAAGGTTGAGCTTTAGCTAGACAGTAGAGACTTATAGCAGACTCTAAAAACATGCTTCTCCTCACTTAGGGAGATATGCTGATCATAATTCAATCTTTGACTTTCAGAAAGTGGAAACTTGATCTGCTATATCTATAATTCATCTGATTTTTTTAACAGATATGATAAATAATGTCAGTAAACCACTTAAGATTGTAACCACTCAGTTTGCAGTGACCTCTCTGATCCCTAGGGACTTACGATGAGGACTAGAGAAAATGCTCATATACACTTAGCACATAGTGATCAGGTGTTTTATGCTTAGTCTGAACCAACACTCAAACCTAGTTGAGGAGTTTATATGTAAATTATTGGGACCAATATTCCCCTTCTTTGGGACAACTAATAACTATGTTACTTGCTTTCATTTTGATTTTTAAGTGTTATAAGAAGATAACCTGTTTTTAATTAATCCAAAGTTATTCTGAATATGTACTTTGGACAGATATATTAGTGTTCATAGTTTATACTTGAACTTATCCCACAGAATGGATGAATTTGCAATTTTTTTAAAGTTTCATGCTATGGCAATTAACAAAATAGAACAATTAACTGAAAATCATAAAGAGGGCCGGGCAGTGGTGGCGCACGCCTTTAATCCCAGCACTCGGGAGGCAGAGGCAGGCGGATCTCTGTGAGTTCGAGGCCAGCCTGGTCTCCAAAGCGAGTTCCAGGAAAGGTGCAAAGCTACACAGAGAAACCCTGTTTCGAAAAACCAAAAAAAAAAAAATCATAAAGAGGAAATTCCTTTTTCTACTGTGAAAATACCTTGTTAGATGATTCATGGTCTGATTTTATAACTTATTTTAATTTAGACTTAATTTTTAAGTTAATCTCAAACCAAAATTATACTCCCAGTTTTCTGAGCATCCTAATTTGGGAGAAATTTGAGGAGCAAAGCATCTTCTTTTAATTTTTATTATTTGAGAATTTTATGCACAATGTTTTGATCATATTCCCATTTGACTGACTTTTCCATCTCCTCCCAGATCTACCCCCTACTTCATACCAACCTAACTTTGTCTCCCCATTCACTTTCTTAAAATCTGTCAAGTCTCATTAGTGCTGCCCATATACTCTAAGGTTTGGGGCCATCCACTGAGTGTGTTAGCCCTCCCAAGGTCCCACCCTTAGTGAACCAAATGTGCCCCTGCTGTCCTTAACCAGTAGCTTCTCAGTTAGCGATGGGATCTTGTTCCCCTCCCCATGCTGGCATTTTCACTACCTGAACTCTTCCAGGTCTGTGCATGCCGGCACAAGCCTGTGAGCGCATATGCACAGCTGTGCTGTTGTGCCCTTGTAGCCATCGCCATCTCTGGCTCTTGTAGTCCTCCTGTCCTCGTCCACAGTGATCTGCACAAGCCATCTTCATGCGTTGTTCCCCTGCACAAAAGCTGCCAGCCTTTGTTCTCCGAGGCCCGGCACTATTACAGAACACAACAGAGGATGCAAATTGTCCATGCTAAATCTACTTCAGAAATGAGGGAACAGGAGCATGGCATCATTTGAAGCAAGAGAAACGTTGATTGGGAACAGCAAAGCTGGTGAGGCACTAAAGAAAGATATCAAGAGACAATGTCAGAGCTCTGGCAGTGCTAAGTAATAATGGCTAAGTAATTTATTCTGTGAGGACTTAACGAAGAAACCCGCCTGTGACAGGAGTGGATGGCCTTTTAAGATGCTTTCACTGCTAGATTTTCCTTTCCTACAATAACTATTACATCATAATATAAAAATAACAATATGTGGATCTGTTTATAGCTGAAGGCCATTTATATTTAAAGAAAAAACTTCTTTACCACTCAAGATAGATAACGTGGAATAACAGTAACAAAAATTAAACACTGAATGCCTTAGGGAAAAATGACATCTTCAGTAAAGTATTTGATCCCCAAATTTTGCAAATACTGTTATAGTGATGATTTGTTTAATGTACTTGGGCCGGAGGCCTAGACTCATGAATTGAAACAGATGTGTGATGGTGAACTGAAGAGGGTTACATACTGCATCCTGCAATCTCTCTGGTGGTAGCAGTAAGTTGCCGCTGTGTGACTGAGGTTGCTTGTAGCTTAGAGAGGCTTAGATGGTGCCACTGTGGGGATGAGCAGGGAGGCCATATGAGAGAACATAGGTACTTGGACTTCTAACATCTTAAGGCTCTGTGCCTTGGGAATCATGAAAGAAGAGAATCTACACGTCTGTCTGCAGGGCTTCTAAAACTCAGTTACACTTGTGTCCTTAGTATTTCCTCAGCTTCGTGTGAAATATTTGAGAACCTTAAAAATTCCTCTCAAGCTGGGTGGTAGTGGCACACGCCTTTAATCCCAGCACTCAGGAGGCAGAGCCAGGCAGATCTCTGTGAGTTCGAGGCCAGCCTGGTCTACAGTGCAAGATCCAGGACAGACACCAAAACTACAGAGAAACCCTGTCTCGAAAAAAAGAAAAAAAATTCCTCTGAAACTGGCAAACAAATCCCTCTTCAGACATGGCTGGGTTGTTGTACTTTTAAGGCATGTTTACAGTGTACATAGTGTGTGCCAGACACTAGGGTATACTGGCATACAGAACTCAGCAGTGCAAAGCCCTTAAGTATTGAAGTTTACAGTCTAGACCCTAGAGAGCACTGAGATCTGTTATCTGAACATGGGAGCTACTCATCCCAGAACAACAGTGTGACATGGCCCTCCAATACATGTCCTGTACCTGTTTCATAGTACACAACAAAGGTATAATTATGTCCTCTGCTACAATGCTAGTGTCTCTGTCTTTCTGACCACCAGTGGCTGGTACTTTCATACTAACATGCTTGGGCCACTGAGATTTCATATGGTAGTTCTTTCTTTTTCTGTAACTAATTATGATCATGGACAGAATGAATGTGTTTTAATAATCAAATTAATACCCAGCTCTAGTATTTTAACTTAGAAAAGTAAGGTATTTTTATAAGTACATAAAAGTTTATATTGAATAGGGCTGACCTACTTAAATGAGATAAACTATATAGTACATCAAAAAAATAAATAAATGAGATAAACTAATAAAGGTATAAATGCAGTCTCTATACATTGTTAACATTCCTCACAAAGAGTTCCAAGAAAGCCTATCGGACGGAGAAGCTGGTTTGTTTAATAATCTTGCTACCAATGAAAACACTAAAAATGTTTCTGACAATACTTAAAGTTACAGAGAAAAAAATTATTGGGTTAGGATTAGAAATCAGGCATTCAAAAAGCACAGAATGTTTAATAACTGAACAAAATGGGTAGATGAAAAATCAACTTTTAAAATCCTCTCTCCCTTTACCTCCCCCCCAACGTGTGTGTGTGTGTGTGTGTGTGTGTGTGTGTGTGTGTGTGTAAGTGGGGGTACCTGTGTTGGTTAGGATAACCTTATTGCTGGCCCTCACTTCCTGCCTTCTCTGAGAACAGGGTATCTGCTGTGCATTGCATCACATGCTTCACTAGCTAGCCTGTGGACTTCTGGTTCTTGTCCCAAGTCTGCCTCCCATCTTGCTGTGGGAGCGGTGGGTTAGCAGAGGCGTGCAGTGGCTCAGCTTTATGTTGGTTCTGGGAATCTGAAATTGGGCTCTCACGACTGAGCAGTACGCCTTTCACCCCTGAGGCATCTCCCCATCCTTCCCGGCACTTTTCATTGGCATGTAACTTGTAGACACAGAACAGGGACTGTTCAATGAATTGTTGATAGAACTTGTAAAATTATCTTGCCAAACAGCTAGATCTGGTTCTTGATTGGTTACAGACATGATAGTTTTTATTTATCAGTGTAAGCACATTTTTAAAAATTTTTCCTAATTCTATGCAATGAAATTATACATAATGCCAAATATTTGCCTGGCCCTCTTTTGTAGTTCATTATTGTATCACATAAGCAAAAGCAGAAATTTAGGATATTTTTCCAGCTTGTTAGAAACTAAACAAACAAAAGAAAATACATATGCATAAATGTTTGTATATTCCTTCCCTGATTCTTACATATCTTTATTTTTTTTTCATTTGATTGACCACAGTTGGTCTTGAAACCCAAACAAAGCATAATAGAGAAAAATCATGATTTCCTAATTAAATTTCATTTAGCTATGTATTTTACTTTGAGGTTTAAAGTGGCATATTTGAAATGCTATTGTACAGGTTAGTCTTCTCAGTACTTTAAAAAAAGTTTGTCTGAGGAAATTGTACCTAAAGGTCTGCTTTAAAATTTGCCTCAGTCCAGACTACATAAAGGGCCATACTAGAGACAGTCATGTTTAGAAAAAAACAATATACACATTAAAACCAACAATTTTATTAAATGTATATTTACTATAAATATATATGTGTGTATTATTGCAAAAATATTTTTAAGTTACAAGAAGCCTCTTTTTTTTGAGCTACTTAGCCTTAACAAAAAACTGGACTATCCTAGACTTGTTTCAATTTAGTATGAAAAATTTTATTAAATAAACTATATTACAGTCTCAATTAGGGGCTGCCAGATTAAAGAAGGAAAAAATCTGTTTCCTATCAATTGCTCCAGGACACAAAGCAGATCTGTGTAGCTCTGTGTTATCCTAGAGTGTGTTAATCAGATACAAGGTGTGACGGAAGCCAGTGACAAGAGTTTCCCTGATAGTGCCCAGACTCTGATAATAGGCTGGGTAAGCCTTCAGAATGTTTTAGTGCTTAAGTAGTAAACAACGTGATGTAGAACTTCAAAAAGGATGGCACATTCCATGTAAAATCAAACCATAAGTCTTTTGTGACACGTTTGAGTTTATGAAACCTGAGTGCCTAAGATCCTAATGTCAGAGACTAGAAGAGAAGAAAAGAAAAGGCAAAGCATGTTTTCCTTTAAATTCAGGGTAAAATCGAAACATAAAGAAGAACCCAGTGATACACTCCTCATGAAAAGTGCATTTCAGCAGTGAGGAGAAGTCTCCTGGAGCATCCCCGAAAGGCTGACGGAGCTGGATGAGATGTCCTCGCTGTGACTGAACTGTGTCAGTTCTCATAGCTGTTTCCTGGTGTGGGATGGAGAGTGGGCATGTAGAAGCATTAGGAGTCACAGGGGGATGTCATCGGGAATTGCTGTTAACAGGCTGAGTTTGTTAATTTTTCACTCTGCTCATTTGAACTGACCAGGCTGTGTACTGCTAGCACTCTGAATTATTCGGGATAATCTTTTAATACCTTTATGAAGTAAAGACATTCATTATAGGGTTTTATTTACAGAGTGTTAGTACTTAAGTAACTCCTAAATATGTATTTTTTACAAGTGAAAAACCTGAGACTAAAACTAATTAGAATATCTTTTAGCGAGACGTATACTTGACTTAGCTGCAGAAGTATGATTGAGATCTAGGTCTCTTGACTGCTACCTGAGTGTCCTTTGTATCATACCATATCACATTATTAATGTATGTTAACTCAGACTCTAAGATACAGAGAAAGGATGATTTTACTATGGCTATTAAAGTATATTCCTCAAGATTCCTGAAATGCCCCTGGAAGACTGGCTAGGGTTACAGAATGATAATCTGTTGGAATATAAGGCATTTCATTGATTTTCAGTGAAACAGAAGACAGAATATATAAAGAAGGGGAAAGTTGTGTGTTTGTGGGGACAGGGAACTGGGCTGTATAGTTCCCTATGTCTAAAATTCTCACATTTTTAGTCCTATAAAACAATAATAATGGATGGCAATTGCTTTACTTCTAAATTCATTATCCAAAAATATGGTCTTGAACACTCCTACAATAAAAAACCCAGGGCCACTCCTTAGCTTGCTGAGTACACTCTCAACAGATATTTAAGTTTAATTTAAGTTTCATTTAATAAGATAACTCTTAGATTTTCAGCAACTCCGATAAAGCTTTTCAGAAACAGAAGTCAGTC
>CABHPQ010170675.1:0-77937 GCA_902168405.1 Peromyscus aztecus | reverse complement strand
GAGCTTGCTGAGACTTCTGAGGAACAACCATGACAGGAGTCTGGGATACAGGGTCTGCAGTCCACTTTCAGGTGCCATCCATGTTGAGGCACTCCTGTATACTGGCTAGTGTCCCAACTAATTGGCACATATGGAGCTCTCTTAAATCTTCAATAGCCCCCCTAGAATGAAAATTGCTGTGGCCATCTCTTGAGGCCACACTATATGCAACTTGAGATCCTTCTCTTCCTGCTTATGAGGCTCCAGGGCTCGGGATGACGTTGCTCACAGGGGAAGATGATGGTGCACACCTAGGTGACAAAGGTGTTCACATGGGATGACTGCAGCGCTCATGAGGGAGGACAGTGCTCACACAGGGCGACTGTGCCCACATAGGCAGTGTCTAGTTCAGGCCCTAGCACATACAGGACAAAAAGGGCTTTGATATTTTTTTTTGGGGGGGGTAGTGGTACACTGATGTTTTTGTTTTGTTTTTTGAACATAAAAACAGGTTATAATTCAAAAGTCCCAGGTTATTTGAAACTGGAAAATATTTTCTCTGTAGAAAATAGTAAAAATGATAACATTTCCCAATTAGCCCTTTTAAGTCACATAATAGCTGAATTATACATATAAATTTTGATTAGATTCTGGGATACAGAGGAAACCTATCTTCATCTGTTCAGAGAGCTATGTTTTACTTAAGTTGTGTAAGTGAGATTCCTATTCATCTTCCCCTTCACTGTTTGATTTACGGCAGACATTTTTCTATAGGCTAATCCATAATCTAAAAAGATTTTAACCTGCCCTCCTGAAAATACAGCCAGCATTTTCTTTCATCAGCTTGATACGGTACAAATTCTTATCCTAACAGTGAAATGTTTCACTGAAGCTTGCCCAGTGATTGGGCAAAACCAAAACTTATTATAAGCCCCAGTCATCCTAGGGTGCCCCCTGCTAGGTAGCCTTGCTGGATCTGTGGGTTGCAGTCTGATTGTCCTTTGCTTTATATCTAGTATCCACTTATGAGTGAGAACATACCGTGTTTGTCCTTCTGAGTCTGGGTTTCCTCACTCAGGATGATATTTTCTAGATCCATCCATTTGCCTGCAAATTTCATGCTGTCATTGTTTTTCTCTGCTGAGTAGTACTCCATTGTGTATATGTACCACATTTCCTTAATCCATTCTTCGGTTGATAGGCATCTAGGTTGTTTCCAAGTTCTGTCTATTACGAATAATGCTGCTATGAACATAGTTGAATGCCTTTAATGCCAGCACTCAGGAGGCAGATGCAGGCAGATCTCTGTGAGTTCAAGGCCAGCCTGGTCTACAGAGGGTTTTGTTATTATCATGAACATATGTTGCCCTTGACTTTCCTGTATCTTTCTGGAAGACAGTTTTGTTTGGTTGTGACATTACCCCATGTTGAGGTAAAAATATTTTTTAAAATATGAGTTATGAACTGGGCATTATGCTGCTTCCTAATTCCTACATTAAAACCCTAACCCTTATTGCCATGCATTAGGGACTTTTGGGAGGTGGCTAGGGTTAGATAAGTCATGAGGCTGGGCTTTAGTGATAGTAAAAGTGTCTTGGGTCCTTATAAATGAGACATGGGAGTAAGCATTTTCTCCCTCCCCCTCTCTTTCTGCCATATCATATAATGATACTTCCAGAAGACATCCATGCCCACATCATCAAACCTGCTGGTACCTTGATCTTAGACTCTAGCCTTCAGAAACACAAAACAATAAATAACCTGGTTCCAGTCCCAGTTAACCACAGCAACTCACACTGGCAGATACAAGGACTCTCTAAAAGGAAAGCATATACATACGTACTTTTGGCAGGGAACCCCCACCAGAGCAGGAGCATCCATGCGTGTGCTTGATTTAGAACAAACAAAACTGACTTTACAGAGAGAAGAGAGAAAGAACATAGGAGATGGAGGATACAGGGAACCGTGAGCGATGCTGAGGCTGAGTCGGGAGGCTGAATGACGTTTCTCAGAGGCAGCATATCCTCCTGAAATACTTCTGTGTAGTGGAAACACATTCATAGATGCCTGAGTGAATGGCATGGTTATAATAAACATCCTTTCTGGGCTGGATTGTTCCATCAGAACAACTTAGAACTCTAATTATCTATCGGGTTTTTTTGGAAGAAACTGCCTGGGTGCACTTGTACTGAAAATATTTTTAATTTGGGTTCTATAGCACCCGCAGCACATTCCATGCCTTGTTCCAAATGGCCCATTGAGTAATGAACGAGATCCTAGCAAAGCAGCGACTCCTTGGGTGAACGGAGGAAGTTCAGGTTATTCTGAGCTCAGCAATAGCTCAAATAGAAAAGCCAGAGTTCTTCGAGCACTTCTATCCTTTCTCTTCATAACCTGCCCTTGACCACTCAGTGCAGACTTAGTGGCCAAGAGCACGGAGGCTAGAGGTATATTTTAGTGTCATCAATCTATCTCCTGGAGACATGGTAGTACAGAAGGAGCTGAACTCAACACTGTCCATGAGGTCCTGTGCAGCCTGGAAGGTGGAAGGCACCTGGAGAAGCCAGAGAGAACCACAGCAGTAGCACAGTGAGCAAGCAGTGGCTGCAGATGATCCCCTGTCATGGTGTGTCACCAACCATGAGTTGAGAATGGCATTTGGGCACCGATGACAAGTGAGATCAGAAAACTCAGGTAAGCAGGTTCTGGGTAACCGCAAAGCATCCTTAAGAACTTGAGTTATCATCTGTTCCAGTATGCTGGGGACAGGGGGCTCCCAGGACACAGAATTTTTAGCACTAGGACATGTTGGGTAAAGTGGACCAGCCTGCCAGTCTACCACTATTTATTAACAGAACAGTGGTCAGCCCAGGCCACCTGCATCTGCCTACCCATCATGCTCCCAGATTCCCCCATCTCCCCTAGAAATCTACCAAGTGAGAATGTGTTTGGGGCCATGGATGTGATACCCTCTGCTTAAAGAGTGATTTAATGGCTGGTCTGCATCTACAAACGACTTTGCAAACATTTACCCCAAAGAAGGAGAAACAAGAACAAGCACGGTGTCGAGAAAGAATGAAGATAGATCCTCCCTAAGCGGCAGGTCCCCAAGCTGTTCAGGGCCAGGCCCATGGGATGTAATCAATTAACCCTCCAAATCATGGAGAGAAGGCAGCTGGTGTGTGAAGGAGATGGGTTCTGACATGCTCGTCCATGATGGCAACTAGGGTACATGTCATGAAATTTCCACAAGACCAGACCCTTAGTTACCCTCAGACACAGGATTCCAGTTTGTGGTTTTGTACTCCCCCTCCACCTCCTGTTCTGATTTCCAGAGTCTTACCAAACTCCCAGAAGCAAGTTCTAAAGAATGAGGCATGGGGGTCTAATGGAGCAGGGTATCCGAAGGTGCATCTGGCCCAAGCTGCTCCCAGCAATGAGCAGCTCCCACTGGAAAGCAAGGAGACATTTTGTTGTTGTTGTTGTTGTTGTTGTTGTTTCAAGAACTGTGCTCACCGTCTTCACTAGCCCGGGAGACAGATCACACCAGGACTGTGGATGAAACAGGATGGCTGATACTAGAAGTGGCATGCCAAGGTTTCACCCTGAGTCAGAAAAGAAGTCAAGGTAATCAGATTCCAAAGCCCAGGTTTTTCTATGGCAGCCACCTGCCACTCAAACAGACCCACCCTGAAGCCTGAGGTCTAAGGATCCTGGGATAGATTCTCCCTCAAAACTTATCTCTGAGTCTTTCAACTTGCTCCAAAGGGGGACTGTCCCTCTAGCTTATGTGTTCACCCTGGTTTTCATTTCAGCTTCCGTCCTTGTAGCTGTGTGACCTTGAGAAAACTATGAGACCTCTTTGAGCCTGACTTGGCAGTCTATTTATAGAGAATGGAAGCAACTTCTTCATAGCATCGTTGTTATGATACAATAGTTTTAATACCAAGGACTATCACATAATAAATGATCAATAAACAGACATTCTTAGTCTGTTTTATGATTAAATATATATGCTAAGTGACTGTGGGGTTATTAGTACTCTAATTTGGACACAGATGGCCATAAGCTCCGAGAAAGAAGGAACCTCGTTTGTATTGTTTTCTGCCTGAGCTGTGTTCTCAGCTACAGCAATCACAAAATGCAATGGCTCAAGGTGCTCATGTGTGGAAAGGGCTGAGAACAAAGTGAGGTAAACTTAGACACTGACCTCTAAAAGCCTTCAAGAGTTGGAGCCACATGCATCCAGCAAGTGCATAAAAAAGCCTCTATGTGCCAAGCCCCTCGTGTTAATTATCGATTTCACTGCTTACAACAAACTCACAAATTAATTAAGCCTTCCGTCAAATATTTACAGAGTGTCTACCATATGTCAAGTACAATACTCAATGCTGGAGATGTGAGCACAAATAAGAAAAACCTGTGGCCAGCCTTCACCCAGCCTGCAGTCTACAGGGGGAGGCTAATGTGGTGCTATTCTGTTGATATTTCCATAAAGCTTCCCTAATCAATAAAAAAATGGCTCAAAGATATTTAATAACACTTAAGTGACGCAGCTAGCACGTGAGAGTATCTGAATTAAAATTACACCAGCCCAGTTTCCAAGCCTCGCCTCCACCCTGTACGACATAGGGGGTGTAACTTACCAGACAGACTGGAGGAAATGTCGGCTAACAGGAAGCAGTGAGTAGGAGAATAGAGAAACCCACTGGAGTCCAAAGATGGCAATGACCAAAGCTGGTTTCAGTAGCCTGAAAGATTTCAGAGACCTACTGTGGACTTTAAAATAACTCCCATTTATATAAGCAGATAAGAAAGCTCTCCTGATTGGGAAGACAAAGAAAGGCATGGGAAATAATGGAGGTCGGAAGTGAGCGACTGAGTAGCAGGGGATCATGGGGTAGACTCTCCCCATGGAAGAGAGAAAAACCATGTTTTTCTGGGCCATAGCTGGAACACCAACCTCAGGCATCTCTCCAAGGTTCTGGAGACCATTGTGAAGGTCATAGATTGGTTGGGAACACACACAAACACAGGCACACACGTACATGGGGACATACATACAGACGCACACACACACCACACACACACACACACACACACACACACACTCACGCACGTGTGCACCTACCGACCCTGTTTCTGTAACCTTGACTAACACACCCACTGAAGCTGTATCTCTTGGAGGTAGAGCTGTCACTCTCATTCACTGATTTTTCAATAGTACCGAAAGCAGAGCCTGCTAGGCTGTGTTTGTCCAATGAGTAACTGTATAATGGGGTCAGATGCTAAATTAAACTAATAATGACTCACATGTTGAGACTTTCATAAGGGGTTTAAACATTTACTAAAAAAAAAAAATTACAAAACTGTACTCTCTTAAGTCCTTGCTCCTGAGTTCAGATTTCAAATTAATTGGCCACTATGTATATCCAGGTTAAAAAATGTTTCATTTAAGATGAAAATGTTTTGTTACTCAGTGGGGAATCATCTACTAGAGTGTCCCTGTAACCCCACACCACATTGGAAGGGCTTGGTACCAGAAAGAACAGAGTAGGGATGGCCTTACTGGCCAGGGCTATAGGCCATTAGAAATACTCCACAGGAGGCAAATTCTGGGATCCCTGCTTTCGAGGCAAACCCATCAAGTCTGCCAGCTCCTACAGAGCTCTCCCTGGTTTCTGTTTGGCATCATGGGTTATCAAGACAGTGGGCAGACGAGGAGTCCATCACTGGACAGATTTTCAAGCAGCCGTTAGTTGGAGAGGAAACATAGGAAAGCCTACACTACACTTAGATGATGCTGTGGATAGAACTCAATGCCTCACAGATGCTAGGTGGTCTCTCCACCATCTAAGCCACACAGCAAACAGAGGGTTGCTCCATGTTTGTTCTCTTTGCTTGAAGTGACTTAAGCCGGTGTCAAAATGACCTATGATAGCCAAGGAGAGGTATTCTTTGCTAGAATGCCACCCTATCCTCATCTCCACTAGCGTTAAACATATACATTCCAAGAGAAGCAATCTAAAAATAATATTGCATTTGTGTATGTGTGTGTACACACACCACAGTGTGTATATGGAGGTCAGAGGACAACTTGTGACATTCGGATCTCTCTTTCCACCATGTAGATTTCAGGGATAGAACTCAGCTGGCAAGCTCCTTTACTCGCTGAGCCATCTTTTCAGTCCCCATAATAAACAATTAAAAACAAAACAGGACAAACAGAGAAGCAAAGAACATTTCAGTTCTGTCTTTAAAGGGAAGAGGATGAGCAGGGCAGCACGGGGGAGGAGTGTTTCCTAGGGAAGAGGCTCCCATGGAGCAGATGAAATCTACCAAACACACTGCATGCATTTTCAAAAAACTTAATGAAATAATTACCACTTAAATAAACAGTTACAAAAAGCACACAACATGCCAATAGTAGAAGTGAGAAAAATCGTGGGAGGAAATCAGATCATCAGAGGAATGATCCTTGTACTGACAGATCCATCAGGACCTGTCACTGGCGAGCACAGAAATGACCTCCCAGAGCAGAAGGCTCAGCCTCAGAAACAGAAAAGGAACAAAACTTTGAGATATAACTTAAGAAAACTTTGCAGAAATAAAAGGCAAGTTGAATGTACAACTGCAAGAGTACACTGTGGACCAAGAAAAATGATATTGAGTGATCAATACCGAGACACAGGCAAGTAAGTCATCGATTCTCCAAGAGGAGAACGAATCCTTGGGGGGATGGAGGAGGAGGTCTGTTCTAAGAACCACTCAGTGGGAAAGAACCATGTCATGCTCAGGCTGGGAGCCTGAGACAGCCTCCCCAAGTCCCCAGGTGGAGGAAGTGTGGACCCAAGAGTTTTGCATCTACTCCAGCAAAGATTCGAATAGGAAAGGAAGCAAACATTTAAGTATTACCAAATATAAGGCTATAAGCCCTTCTTACATAGGTACCTGAAGTGCCAACCTCAGCAGCCCTGAAGGTAAACAAAGAAAGGCAGCAAAAGGTAGACAAGAGAGCCAAGCCTATTTATATGGAGGATGAGGTTGTGATAACAGTGAAACCCACTATAAAAGAAATTCTTTTGCAGGGAAGTTGCTTTTTTTCCTTTTGTTTTTAAACAGTATTGTAGCTAGAGTTTTCCTGCCTGGCCCATGGTCAGGATAAATCTCTTTCACCTGCCAGTCCCACAGCCGCTCAAACCCAACCAAGTAAATACAGAGACTTATATTGCTTACAAACTGTATGGCCGTGGCAGGCTTCTTGCTAACTGTCCTTATATCTTAAATTTATCCATTTCTATAAATCTATACTTTGCCACATGGCTCGTGGCTTACTGGCATCTTCACATGCTACTTGTCCTGGCGGTGGCTGGCAGTGACTCCCTCTGCCTTCCTGTTCTTTTAATTCTCTCTGTTAGTCCCGCCTATACTTCCTGCCTAGCCACTGGCCAATCAGTGTTTTATTAGCAACACATTTGCCATACAGAACATCCCACAGCACAGTATCTCCATACTCTGGATAGCCTAGGACAGCCTGAAATCCAGAGTAATCCCCCTGCCTCAATATTTAGAGTGTAGTATTACAGGCATAAGCCACTGCATCTGGATTATAAAGGGTAATTCTTAATTTAGCACGTTTCTCAGACTGAAATGGTGCATCTCACCTCTGACCTGTGTTCATTCAGAGGTTCCTTACTCCTATCACACAATGCCTTTATTTCCCAC
The DNA here is from genome assembly GCA_902168405.1 of Peromyscus aztecus. NCBI lineage: Eukaryota > Metazoa > Chordata > Mammalia > Rodentia > Cricetidae > Peromyscus > Peromyscus aztecus. The sequence goes on along the minus strand of CABHPQ010170675.1, from coordinate 70,233 downwards.
TGGGAATCACCAGCTACAACTTCCTTTGAGCCACCATGGCTTATAACCACATACAGCTACACGTTCATTAATCTAAGACAATTAGCTATTTGGGGCCTGTAATTGTCCAAATGAATAGTAATAAGCAATGTAGAATGTAGAAATCATATTACATCTTGACACGAGGTTTACCAGTTGACCAATATATTTATTTAATTCTTTTTCCTAATGTGGATTTGGGGTTATCTAGAACAAATGAAGTCAAGCACTTCATCCTCTCTCACTATGGTAAGAACTTAGGCAGAATTACAGGCACTGACCAAAACTAAAACCCTTGATTCATTCTTGACTTATTTCTGGGGTAGGGGAGAAATGAGGAAAAACAACGACTGATAGAAACCCCACACTTTCTGTGCAGTCTCCACAGCATCATGATCTGCATAAAGGTGTTAGACATCTAGAGTCCATGTTCAATCACCCAGGTTGCAGAGGCTCTGCATTTGAGCTCACAGTGTAGCCAAGCCTACACTACACTTAGTTGATGCTGTGGATAGAACTCAGTGCCTCACAGATGCTAGGTGATCTCCCCACCATCTAAGCCCCTCCGCCAGCCCTTTGTTTGATTTTTGAAGGTTCTAGGAGATACAAAGAGATTTACAGCGTCTTTTAAATTCTTAAATGCATCTACAGTCTACACAATCTTCTCCACCCTTCCCTATTCCCTTGTGTTTCTGCACTCGAACCTTAAAAGCTGATGAGTAAATGGAAGCATACCTAGAAAGGAGTCCCCTCACTTTGGATTTCTTTATTGTTAGATAAAGGTAATTTTTCTTTCCTTTTAAAGACTGGGTTTCATCTGTAATCTGAAAGAGTCGTTGCCATTTTTCTTACAATTCAAGATCTTATATTTACAATATCACCCTGGACAATCCAGTGTCTTTCTTTAGGAGTCTCTCAGCTTCCCTCTACCTAGATTCTGAATGGACATTGGGCAGAATGAAATGGAGACAATTATTGTTATGGTCTCTGCATGAACAATATCACCCATCAAGTTCATCCTTTGTTACTGTAAGAACTGAAGAACAGACTTTTGAGGAAAACATTCAGGAAATGGAAATAAGTATACAAAATACTTTAGAGGTCCATAGGGGTAAATATGATTAGACAAGCCAGACCTTTCCTGGTTTTGAAGGATCACTGAAGGCCTCCAGAGGAATCTCCTACTTGGACATTCCACCCTTTGACTTGGAGAAACAGCTTTCTGCTTAGACACCTGAGAGCCCACATCTGCCACCCCTTCCACACTGTGTTTAGTCTCCATGGAGTGGTCGTATCAAGCTTACAGTAATAGATCTCAGGAATGGAAGAGGGCTAATTCCCAACCATTTCATCATGTACTCTCTGGGACCATTCATTAAACGTTAGATAGAACGTCTGTTTGCCACAACTGTTCTGGAATAGAGCTGGGCCTGTGCAGGAAGCAGCAAGCAAGGACGGTACCCCATAGGTGCTGGCTCAGGGTGCTTGGAAGGGGAAGAGAAGCATCCCAGAAAGAAGGCAGCGCATCTCAGAGGTGACATGGTTTGCTTATTGCCCAGCACAGACACTGGATAAATCACTAACCCCTCAAAAGAGATAACCAAACCAAACACCTATTCAGAGGTATTTTGTACCAGATTTTCTTAGTTAGGTGCCCTATTGATGTTGGGGGTGGAGGGAAGGATGCCCTGAACTTGAGTGAATTTAAAGCAAAGTAGCCATTTAGAGAAAATAACTCCTTACTTTAGGACAGCAGAAAATGTCTGCAAACATGAGTGCAAACGTGAGTAATGGGTCCTGTAGCAAACAGCATAAAACAAATGTTGCAAGACCCACGTCCTTATGTGGTATATTGTACTTTTATGCATGTACGCTGTGTGAACAAGGGGGTTAGAAGTTAAACAGTCGCCTGGGGCTGAAGGGAAAGCACCTTGCGCAGGTAGGAAATGGGCTTCTCGACTCCTAAACTATTACAGTATGTCTTTAGCAGGAACTAGCAGGCACCAGGGTGCACAAATGTCTGTCCTTAAGGTGCCGGAGCATTATGAAATCGGGCTGTTTTAATGTCTCCAATAGCCATCTGACCTTTAATCCAAAGTCATAAATTTATCATTGTCTGAAATTGGGGGATTATCATTCTTATTAGGGCCAGTCCTCGGGATTTAGCATTTACAGAATTCTTGGTCTCTAGTGCATGACAAGAAGCTGAAATCCACTGGGGTATCCTGGAAAATGGCTAAAGAGAAAGGAATTAGCAGTTTTGAAACCAGGATGTGTTACACTGCCAAAGGAAGAAGTAACAAAGGCAGAAAAGAAAAACAACGCCTGGCGAGATCAAGTGAGCCTGTACTTCATAAAATGATAAATACCTGGGAGCCACGTCTGTGTATAATGAATTACAATCCCTCTGCATTCACCTTAGTAACATTTTACAGGGGTTGTATTTTACTCCCAACTACCAATTATGTCATCATTCTGGCATTTACCTGGACATAATGATACACAGCCAACCCACTCTTGCCACATAACTCATCGTTTAAAAGTGTTTGTAAAGTCAGATGGCGTTCTGCATACACGTAATGACTCAGATCTTGCTATTAAATCGTACAGATTAAAGTTTAGTAAACCTCAAAATTCTTGCATGGTTTTCTGGGTGTCTTATTAATCCTAAAGGACGAGGGGCTAGGCTATTTAAATGTCAATAAACATGGAACCCTGTAAAAGGAAGATGCTGTGTGTTTCATTACAGTGTTCCTCACCTGCCGCTTTAATGGAGACAGAGGCTTGCTTCTTGAACTGTCCGGCGCTCACTTCTGCTCAACACTACGTCATCTATTAAAATATGGAAATACAAGGAGAAGCTCGTGTGCACACACCCAGTTCTGCACACTTCACCCTCCCATGCCCAGTTCCTTCCCTGAACTCATTAAATCCAGGGAAGAAACCACACCGTTCCGTTGGTTTACAATAATTCGTTTTAATCTAGGTTTGAGGAAGCAAAAAAAGAAAATAAGGATTCAGGTCTTTTTACATGCTTGTGAGGTCACCAAATTTAAATTAAGGCTCTGGCCTATAAAGCACATTAATAAAAATACTGTACAGGGGGAAATTTAATATGAATGGTTAAAATGCATGGAATTCAAAATTTTACTGTGAAACGGCTCAATTAAACAAATTGAAATTTTAAGCAACAAAAGGGAATTGAATAGAATTAGGAACAGAATGGATCAGCAACAGAGACCTTTATGAGGGGGGCCTGCCCCTCCAGAGTGGAGTTTCCTTTATTTGTTGCCTGCCTGGGCAGTTAGGGGAGCCAGGCTGGCGAGACCGCAGTACAAAAGGATAAAAATGTTCGCCATTGAAACACAGTTTTTGGCTCCCAATAAATCATCTGTCACTTCATCACAGCTCAGTAGATAATGAGCAATAAAGTTTTCACACTCGGGGAATGAGGACAGAGACACAAGAAATACAACTCCACGCTGCACGTCTGGCTCTCCCTGAGTACAAGGTGCCTTGTATAAGAAATGACCCTAAGATCTCCTCCAAAGAGGGACGCGCATCTGTACAATAAACAATTTACTGCACTTAAAAAAATTAAATCACATTTATTAGTAACTTTAATGACAACAGTATGTGGAGGTCACTATATTAAATAAAGCCTGATGCTAAACCAGAAATAGCTTGGAGCTCAACATCAGCATTCAGCAGTTGCTGGTACCGGGTGGTCTGTACAATGAGTTGCTATAATTTTTACTGGCATTATTTTAAATGTTTATGTGCATACAGTATTCCCCATTTGGCATTTAAATAGGGCTGACATATCTGTGATTAAAAATAATTTTTACTCAAAAATGTTTCTGTACATCGCTCCCAACCACCCCCACCATCACCACTAAGGGGGAGAAAAAAAAGCAACAAAATTGAAAAAAAAAATCAATTGAGCTAAAAAAGAAGTTTGAACTATTGATTCCAAAATCATATGCTGGTCCATTCCAGAAACACAGCCCATCTGCAGATGTTCCACAAAGCCCTCTCCGCAATTACCTTGGATTGTTTCTGACTTTTATTCACCCATCTCCGCAACCTGCATGTGGGTGGGCTGCACTATAACAAGAAACAACTGTGGGAGTGGGCCGGGGAGTGGAGGAAAGCACAGAAGAGAGAAGCCAAGACTACCACATCAGTTGCCCTGGATCAAGCGCTTCATAAAAAGTGTACATTGAAACTGCCACAGAGAAACCGGGGACGCTGAGGTGAACACCCCCAAATGCATCTTTCCTGACTGGTGTCTGGATGGTGGGTCAGCTGTGCTATGCATGGTCTTTCCCCCCTCCCCCCACCCCCGCTGGACGGGGTTGGTTTTAGGGCATGGGAAGGAAAGCCAGCCCTAATTGCTGAAGTATCTGTCACTCCAAAGTCGTTTCCAGAAACCAGATGTTATACCACAGTACAGACAGTAGGTAAAGGTTGGGGCAGGTGTCCAAGGGTTTCATACCTAGATCGTGTCTCAGAGCCCCTGAGCCTCACCTTCTCTGTGGAGGGTATCCTTTGTTCCCTTATCTCAAACAGCCCACAGTGAGGCAGAGGTTCAGTCCCCATGAGGTTGCATGCTGGACCCCTGGAGAATTTGGAGGTCACATCCAAAACCTTTTAACTTTAAAATCCCAGTTCCTTGATTTCCAGTTTGAATGAACCAAGAGTAAGAGAATGATTTTGCTTTGCGCTTGGGGGAGCTGAAAGAGTACCTCCACTCTTCTGGTCCCCTGGGATGGGTCCACAGGCACTGTATCCTTGCCAAGGGGCTGAGGGTTAAGGGGATTCCTAGAAAGCTGAACCAACACTCTGTCCTTCCTCTGAGGCCCCCTCTGAACACTTTATACTGTTTCATGGAGGAATGGCTGAAGGGGGCACCTGGGTCACAAGATATTTCAAATATTCATCCACTCCTCCATCTAGAATTCTCCTGCCTCCTTTTACATCTGTTCTGTGAAAGTTCCCCCATCCAAAACAATCTACAAATTTTAATTAGCACGGCTTAATCTTATTAACGTGTATACAAAATATAATCAAACAACAAATTATAGCAATTTGCAATTGCAATATATTAAGGAATGCTGTGTGCTATGTGAAAAAAAAAATCACGCTTATATGTAAATAAATGCAAATTCAGATTTCCATACCGTGTTTTGCACCTAATTTTGGAGAAAAGCAAGTCACTTAAAATCCTTATTTCTCAGTTGTATTCGTTAAAATCATGCATGTTAATTATATTCCTACACTCATCTGACAGATATCTGATAAGGTTCACAATGAAGCTAGTAATAGTGCATGCAGCCCACTTTATTATCTTATGAAATTAGAGATTGAACATTGATTATGGCTAGTAGGGGAATCTGTGCAGGAAGACAGAATGTGAGGGGAAGTACATAAAAACAGAGGAGCCGGCCACAGAATAGCTAAAAGGAGTTCAAAGTCATTAATTAACAAAGACAAATACTCCCCGTGAACACTGTAAGACTTGTGGGTTTTAGACCAAGAGATGAATTATTTATTTGTACCCTCGCTGTACCATAGAGTGCAAGTAGAGTTTGTTTAGCAGCAATGGTAGAAATATATTTGCTACGGGGGCAGCCTGGTAATGCGGCTTGTTAGGGTATGCTATTTGTAAGCAAATTTATATGAAAAGTCTGTGGTATCTAATACTAAAATACTCCAGCCTCAGACTGAAGGGTGATTTTACAAACGTCCTACCACACTCCATCATCCCTTCATTTTAATGTCTTTATTTTATGATTTTGTTGATGAAATACTACTTACCCAGTGCTCAAAATTCCTTTTAGGCTGCAGGCACTGGCTAGTTGACATGGCAAGCTATATTTTACGGCCATATATTTCAGCTCTCTCTGTCCAAGTTGGAGGACACAGTAGCCAAGATGGTTTTTCATCGTAGAAATATATTTTCATATTTATTTATTGATTTGACTAATGTATCTATTTTTCAATTCACATGCTTATGTTTCAATCCGTTAAAGTGATTCATGGTCAAATAATACGTTATTGCAAGTACAGAGGAGATAAAAACCCTGCCCGTTTGCTGTAACACAAGAACAAAAATAATAATAAAAAAAACATTGCATGATTAAATATAGTTCCAATCCCCAAAAGATCAAAACTAAAATGATGTTTTTAATTATTTTACAAATAGGCATAAAATACAAGAATACAAGCCCCTTTTTAAAAAAAAAAGTATGATGCAATTACCTATAAGTTTGCCAGTAATAAATATCTTGTGGAGATTTCTTGACAAGATTAAGCATGCAATACTGACTTAGCATAAGGCATAAAATTAACAACAAACTGAAAGCTAAAGCAGGCTTCAATTATTCAGCAGAAGGCGGGCTGGGGAAGCTGACCAAATGCAAGGCCAAGCACGACATTCTCCAAGCACCTCGCAAGAGCAGTTTGCTGTGATTAGAGGCCCACTAAGACCCTAGGTTCCTGGGACAAAAGCATCCCCATAAACATGCTTTCCTGAAGCCTAGAGCCATCCCTTCAGCTCAGCCCTGAAGGACCTTTTGTGGGATGAAGCTGGTGAAGAAATGTTTTGGGCTTTTGCTGACTGGACCCTCGCCTGGGTCTCACAACAAACTTCCTTTTCCTGGAATGTCATTTTCAGGGTGTTAGATACATGAATGAAACAATAAAAAGCACACCTATGTGCAAGCATCTGTGTACATGTGTGCATATACGTTTGCATGTGTGCATGTTGGGGAAAGTGCATGGATCGAGGTAACACAGAGCGTGAGTTTGACATTGGGTGATTTTGATGTAGGTGTGTTCAATAAAAAAAAATGACTCACACAGATGACCAGCCACCACTCAGGTGCGTCTTCAAGGGAAGTTGACCAACAAGTTAGGAAGATCCTCAGAGGTGGGAGAGTGGGGCTTTGAGGTTCCAAGCAGACACAGAGGGTGTGGCTGAGATGGAGCCTCTGTCCAGGTGCTGGCAAAGTCAAGGTGTTGGCTGAGCTGTGGGTCAGACAGCAGGAGGAGCAGAGCTGTGAAACGTTGCTTCTTCCTAAGTGTACTCTGTAGTAGATCCAGCCAGACATCAGCCACCTTGCAAAGAAATCTAGAGATAATGAAATTATTACCAGTGGCCTGAAGAAAGGCTGCCTCTCATCAGGATCATCGCATAGGGTTGGTTCTCTTTGATCTTCTCTCTGAGCCTCACAGCAACAGCCCCCAGGAGAGGAGTTAGAAGCAGAGACACATGGGGCTTCGGGGTTGGCAGCTGGCCCTCAGACAGTTGCAGTGAATCTGAGGTCGGGGCTCGGCGGACTTCACTGGGAAGGACCATCGATCATGCCTGTGGAGGAAGAGAAACTGCAGGTAAGATCCACGCCCACCCCCATCCTGGGCTTTGCAAACTTAAGAATGATAGAATATTCGAGAAATTCAGACAGACAGTCCAGTGATCCTGGGAACATTCGTTCCGAAGGTGTCCAAGGGAAACTGAGCTCAGATTTGTCCCTAGTTCCCTGGTATGCTCCAGCCGGAGCCACTTGGTTCCTTCTACTGAGTTAGGACACACCATTTTGGTCCTTGGTCCCCTCTACAGGACCATGACCTACCAACTAAAGGGGCAATGTTATACACAGAACAAAGATGGTGCTTTGATTGTATTAAAACAAGAATGGCTGAGATGGCCTGTTCCCTAGAATTCACCCAGGAATCTAGTTTGTAGGAATTTAAGAATAAGCAGCAAATCGGAGATGAATTAAAAAAAAGAAAAAAGAAAAAGAAAAAACCACTCACAAGCTTGCCATCTAGAACATCCATTTTAACACTTGGGTGCAGCTCCTGTCTTTTTCTACAAGAATTCACACTTTTTAAATTAATCTTTGAATCCAGTCATTTAGATGGTCTCGCTGTCTACATTTTATACTAAATATTTTATAGCTGAGAGTTGTTCCAACTTGGCCCCCACAACAGTTTTGAATAGTTGCCTAACATTTCCTGGTAGACACGAACCACAAATACCCACTGTTTATCTGTGCTGCCCCCACCAAAAATGCCGCAATACAAATCTCTGGGACAGAGTCTTCAGAAATGTCTGTAATTATTTCTGAACTATGACCTAAAAAAACACCACTGAAGGCTATGCCCTTCGACGGCGTCACCTCAGAAGTGCCTACTTCTTACCAGCCCCCAGCACCAGAGAGTATCAGGGCAATGTTTTCATGAGTAAAATTTTACATATGTAAATGTATAGGCACACCGGTATTTCCTTTGTGTCCGTATTCTCTTACTGGTCAAGGTTAAGGTTTACACTGATCAGCCATTTTCATTTCGGTTTCATAGTCTTAGCTTATTGTCATTTTCACTGCAGAGGGGCACAATCAAAAATTAAACTTTTTTCATAATCTGGCCTCCATAGCATTTGCAGACATTTCTTTCTTCAAGTTTGTTTACAGGGCAGGAAATGCAACAGTATCCATCTTGTCAATCTTAAAACAAGCTTCAGCTCCCCCTCCAAAATGTCACTTATTAAAAAGTATGGTTGGATTTCTACCATATCTCCCTCCTTCTCATACACGAGCTCATGTGTGTGTGTGTGTGTGTGTGTGTGTGTGTGTGTGTGTGTGTTTGTGTGTGTGTCTGTCTGTATGTGTGTGTGTGTAAGAAAAGGGACATGGATGAGGAGAAGAAGAGAGGGATTTATGTATATAGGGATAAATTCCTGACTATGGGAATTTACACTTTACATTTCCTGTAGTGATCTGAATTTCATATATGATAAAGATATGAACACTTGACCTGTACATTGCATTTTGTCACAACATGTTGCTTAAATAATAATTTTAAAATCTAAGTGCATTTTAAATAAATTCAAATCCCTCTCCTTCTGTCTCTTTTGGTCTTTATGATGATGCCACATTTTGGGTTTGCTGTTTGTTGTTTGTTTGTTTGTTGTTTGTTTGTTTTTGAGACAGAGTCTCTCTATGTAGCCCTGGCTGGCCTGGAACTCACAGAGGCCTGCCTGCCTCTGCCTCCTGAGTGCTGGGATTAAAGACATGGCCACCATACCAGACAAGATACCATGCTTTTTAAAAGCTCTTGTCATAGAAAGATTAACTTCTGCCCATTTGCTAGTACTGAGGCAGATCCACCCACCCTTCAGCTTAAAATGTTACATTTCCAGGCACCTCTTTCGGCTTTAATTATGACTTAATTATATAGCTGGACTTTTCCTTTTTCCAAACTTTTTGCCCCAAACCACCTACTGAATAATAGATCCTTTTCTTACACCCCAAATGCCATCTTTATTAGGTAGTAAATTATTTGTGTCATATTCTGGAATTTCTTCTGTGTTCTATTGATCGCTGTACCAAGAGCACATTGTTTTAATCACTCTGATATTTTAATATCTGCTAGGTCAAGTCCTCTATCATTATTCTTGTTTTTCAAAATTTCCTTGGCTCTTCTCAGCCATTCATTTCTCCAGATGAACTTTAGCCACACTTTGCTAAGTTCCACCCCCAGTCCCATGGGAGCTGGAATTGGATATTCATTGAATTTGTAGATAAATTAGGCGAACGTTGACATCTGCACCACTAAATCTTCCCATGCAGGGACATTATTCTTCTTATCCATTTGAGGCTTTTTTTTCTGTCCCTTGGCAAACTTTTGTATTTTTAAATACTTCCCCAGGACATTCTGTAAGTTTATTCTGATTTTTAAAATTATTATCATTTCTGTTGTCATGGTAAATAAACTCTTTCTGCCAGGATATTTTAGGTTGTAGAAAAATCCAGTTTTATATACGTTGGTTTAATTTTAGCTAAAATTCTTATATCTTAGTTTAAATCTTTTCTTTTAATGAAATGAAATTGATATAGTAATTGTGACATGGCTCCCTGAAGCTTCACAGATGGAGTTACGTCAACTGCAAACACTACTTTGTCTGTCCCCTTCATTCCAGTGTTTATGTGTCATTCTGCTAACATATTAAAAAGATTCACTAAAACTTGCAAAATGGTCATTTAAAATCGCTATCAAGGTTATCTGTCTTGCGTCATCTACAATATCAGAGAATGGGATGTAAGGGGTGCTGGGAGGTGGGAGGATGGTTATCTTACACAAATACTGTGCCCATGTTAAAGAAACAGCCTCCTCTTTCCCTTGCATTGTGTGACTTTTCCTGGAGAGACATGAACAAAACTCTATTCACCCCAGACTGAAAGAGATAATTCCACCTGAGTGCAGCTTGGAGAACTCTTGAGTTCACTGGGGTCACTTACAGAAGCATGGCTGAGGAGCTACCTACAGGAATATGGGTAAGGGAATACTTTCACGAGTGTAGATGACTCAGGAAGCTGTGTCAATGAAAAGCCCATCTCAGCATAGGAAGAGACTCATGAAAGCCACAGTCCTGGAGCTCCCCATACAACTTTCAGACAGTTCTGCTAAAGAGTCTCCTTCATGACTCTTGTATCTCTCAAGGCACCATGAGGCTTGTAAGTTTTGTGAGTTTCCTAATCTTTGTATGTTTTCTCATCTTCCTGCCTCTGTGAACCTCACTCCTTCAAGGAGGGAATGTTTCAGTTCAGAGGAAGTAGCTAAGTAACACCTTGATACTGCTAACAAGAACAAATATAAACTTTCATACTAAATAAATCTTTAGCATCAAATGAGATGTCTGTGTGTATTGTTTCCTATGTTTTGTATGGGACACTACATTAATCAGGGTTCTCAAGAGAAGCAGAACTTACAGAATGAATTTATATTAAAAGGAAATTTATTGAATTGACTTACATACTACAATCTGGGTAGTCCAACAATGATCTCATACCAGACAGGCCAGGAACCCAGTAGGTGCTCAGTCCACAAGGCTGGGTGTCTCAGTTACCTGAGTCTGCTGCTGAAGACTCAGAGGACTCCTGAAGAGCTGCTTACAGAGCTGCTGGTCTCCAGTCCACGTTGGAAGCCTGCAGCTGGAATTAATATCAGTGAAGTAATGCAGCAGTGACAACAGTAGATGAACTTGCTAACAAGAGCAAAAGTAAACAGGCAAAAGCTTCCATCTTCTGCGTCCTTTATCTAGGCTGACACGAGAAGGTGTAGCCCACATTTGGAGTGTATGTTTCCATTTCAAATGATCAGATCAAGAAAATCCCTCATAGGAGTGCCCATTGGTTTGCCCTGTGGTCGGTTCCAGACCCAGTCAAGTTGATAACCAAGATTAGCCATCATAGACATATAGTGACTACCCCACAATGGTCCATTCTGCACTGTGAGCAACAGAAGACAGTGCATCATTCCCTGTGTGTATCTTCTCTACAGCCACACTGATCAACTGTCTGAGATCACTGAATCCTCTTGCTGGATGAACCTCAGCCCGGCTCTCACAAGAGTGCCAGTCGCACTTGATGAGGCTAGCCCTACTTCATCACAACATCAGCTCCATTCATCATAGCTTCAAAGGCCTGATTTCCAAACAAGGCCACGTTCTAAAGCACAGCAGTGAGAGGTGGGAGCACAGTCCTTCAGTACAGTAGTGATTTGATCTTGATTTTAAATGTGCAGCCTTAGATGCCCCTGTCCCAATATCCTAAGCAAAACACTATTATAGTATAATGTGTGGGTAATTCCTTATATGTGTATGTGTGTGGGGGTGGGGGTATGTATATACATATGTGTGTGTCTGCAGGTGCTGTTTGTGAACATGCAGAGGCCAGAGGAGAAAATCAGGTGTCTTGCTCTGTCCCTCTGGCTATTCATTTGAGACAAGGTCTCCCACCTATCCGGAAGAAAGTCTAGCAGCCAGCCAACCCAGGGGTCGTTTTGTCTTCACCCCCAACAGTACTGGGGTTACAGAAATGTGTGCGATCATGGTCAATCTTATTATGTAGATGCTGGGGATCCAAACCCAGTTCCTCAAGTGTTCTTCTCCACTGAGCCATCTTTCCAGTACCACCAAATTTATTTTACTTTATCTTGTCCTGCTCAAGGTAGGGGACCTGAGTCTACTCAGCAAGGAAGAGGTATGGACATGGCCCACTGATAAGGTTTAGTAGATAATCACTAACTGTTTTTTAAACTGCAAAAATAAATAAAAATGTATAAGGCGTTTTGGCTGCCTGTATGTCTGTAAACCACAGGTATGTCTAGTATCTACAGAGGTCTGAAGAAGGTGGTGAATCCCCTGGAACTGGAGATTCAGGCAGCTGTGAGCTCACCATGAGGGTGCTAAGAATTGAACCCAGGTCTTCTGGAAGAGCAGCCAGTGCTCTTAATTGTTGAACCATCTCTCCAGTCCCATCACTGACTGTTTAAGTTGCTGGAGATCGTGAGCCAACTTGGGTAACAAAGAACTAAAAAGCCTTTGCAGAGCCCTGTGTGGATGTGTGTGGACCTGTGCCTCGGAAGGGTTAAGCTGGCAGAATGAAGGCTAAGGAGTTAGTGAAGCCAGAAGTGCTGGGGGGAACACACGGTGCTCAGCCTTGCAAGATCCCTTCTGAGCAAAGCACAGGCAAATGCTGGCATGGAAAAGACCCCCAAATGAGCCAGGAACTCTTCCACTCCATCATGAGGAATTGTTCTCTGGAGTGGGGACCAGCCGGGATGTGTTTGAAGCACTTACCATATGTGCACGAGAACGGTCTCATTTGTCCGCCTCGAATTTTTTGCCTTTCTTTTGAAAGGATAGTTAATTTTAAGTAATTTGTTTCACAGGTGAAGCCCCCTCGCCCCCTCCCCCATTTTTTTTTTTTTTTTGCGAAGGTTTCATATATCACCCTCGGTTGCCTGAACAATTAGAAATTGTCACCAAAGAAAAATGTCGCAGTTCATGTAAATAACTGTTTACCTAAAGGAGTGGGGACCCACCGGAGTCAGCACACCCTAATGAAGCATGACTGTAGGGAGGAAGCCAGGGCGAAGCTGCATCTGCTAGTGCCACAGCTCTGATGGTAAAAATTGGCCGAAACAACTATTATTTGTTTTTTTTTCTTGTCAGAAATAATGTAGCTTGAAAATTTTCAACAGGCAACATGAGTTAGACCATTTGTTACTTCTAATGCCTAATTGTTCTCCTGGCAGATATAAAAAATTGGGGCAGTGATGCCATTTACCTAAATTTCTAATTAATGCGACGGCAAAAGAAAAATTGGAGCAAAGGGAAACAGAGTTGAAAAATGTCTGCATTCACAGTGACGTCATCTGTTTCTGCTAACTTCCTGCCTGCTTCCCGCCCCCCTCACCCCACAGCACCTGATATTTGGGGTAACTCTGCATGTTTATTTCCAGAGGATGGAGAGAGAGAGGTCAGCTCAGGGGCCCCACCCCCCTTTCCTTGCTCTCCGGCTTTTCCATTTTATTCTTTCGGTTTTTGTAACAGCGCCTCACTTGGTGGTGTAGGCTGGCCCCCAACTAAGGGTAATCCTCCTGCCTCAGCCTCTGAGTCTTTCTATAACAAGTGTGAACCTCCACGCCCGGCTGCTTTCCTCACAAGGCATCCAAATCCCTACTACAGTGACAGGGAAGTCGCTCTAGGTGGCATTTACAAAGGGCTTGCACTTCTACCTACTGTCAATAATAAGAGATATTCGATATCTATGCGGTGTCCACATGGTACTCTGGCTTGGATTCTGATGGTGAATCCAGGATGTGTCTCAATGATCATTGGAAGTTTCTAGAACAATGTCTATCTATAGAACAAATGCTCTTACTGTCAAAGTTGTAACTCCGGGCGTTGGTGGCGCACGCCTTGGAGGCAGAGCCAGGTGGATCTCTGTGAGTTCGAGGCCAGCCTGGGCTTCCAAGTGAGCTCCAGGAGAGGCGTAAAGCTACACAGAGAAACCCTGTCTCGAAAAAAAAAAAAAAAAAAACAAAAACCAAAGTCGTAACTCTTACATTTTTCTCTAGCTGAGAGTATCTCCTCTGAAAGCAGGTGAGACATGATGCAGTGACATACTAATGACTGACCTGGATGAGGCTAAAATGATACCAAGCATCTCTTGTCACATGATCATGGAATGACAGTGCCTTGAAAGGCTAATAATTGAATAACTGAGGAAAACATTAAGCTCCTTCCTTCTTAGAATCGATGTTACAAAAATTCATCAGAGTGTTTTAGTAATAAATGCCTTCTAATGTATTTCACTCAACATTTTCCAGAAGTAGTTTGCCTTACAATTCTTACTTTCAAATGATCGAAAATCATGTCCTATAGACGAGAAAATGTCTGTGGAATGCCATCCTGGTAGATGAGACTCTTATGAGTGGCCTTATCTAAACCTGGTATGTCTGTACACACCCTACTTCCAGATGAAGTTATATTCCAAGGCTCCAGCATGGCCTCCTTGTTGCAGTGCCCTGGCCAGCCCCTTGACTCATCGTAGGCAATGCTGTCTCCCAGGTACAGACTGTTCATGGATTCACACACTTGCTCTAGTTTCTTCCCAGCTTAAACTTCCTTTGTGAATTTCTAGACATCCCACATCACATCGAGTCTAGACACAAATTCCTCCAAGTATTTCACTCACCTCTTCAGCCTTTCCTCCTACGGTGAGATGGGTGGCTTGATGGTCCAATCAAAAGAGGGAATCGTGAAGGGCTGTGGCTCACTATCTCTCTCACTGGTGGTGAGCACACTTCCGAATCCTGGAAGACACACTTCCGAATCCTGGAAGACACACTTCCGAATCCTGAGTGGAAGACAGAGCCAGTTGTCATCCGACGTTGGCAATAGCTAAAATCCAATTACTGAAGCCCAGTAAAAAATCTGGAAAAGGGTGTTTCTCATTTATTAAGTGAAAAATAACGGAACCCCCCTTTCTCTGTACAACTCATTTCTACCTATAATAGCCTCAATTACTGCAAACTATCCTAGCAGTGCCTCTTTTTAAGGGCCTTTTTATTCATTTTCACTAAACATGCCAAGTGTGGCTATTATTATGGAAGTGTGAATTTTTTTAAAATCGTTGAACTGTTTTATATTAAAGCAATAAAAGTGATTATCTAGGACAAACCTCTCCAATTTACCAATGAGTAAAATGAGATTTAGCCTAAACTCATGCAGACAATTAGAAGACAAAGGCCAGGTCCATAGCAACGCCTGCACAACCCTCAGCCAAGGCCCTTCCCCAGCTAGGACTTGGTCACTTTGTGCAAGGACATCCCTGGAGTGATTGTGGTCATCTTTTGTGATGCTGTGGTCACTCTGATGAGACACTGGGGAATAGGATCTTGGTCCCATTCCTTACTCACAGGGCTCAGACAGTGCTCACAAGGACACTGTTGGAGATGGATGGATTTTTAGGTTATAAGATAAGGCCTGGGGATGGAGAGATGGCGGGCCTGCTGGAATCAGAGAGCATTTGGTTCTAGGTGTGCTCTCTCCACTAAAGCACTAAAGGTCTGACTCCCTCTGAGGCGTTTCTGTCATTCCTGGTCTTTCCCAGCACCAACAATTCCTCAGAAAAGAATCCTCACTGGGTAGATGTTGAAAGACAACTCCTTCTGTTTCAACACCCGAGCACTGCAGTGACACCCTTGAAGTTAAACATTAAGCTCTCTCTTCCCCCATACAATAAGAAACATAAATCTATAGGCTTGAAACTTTTAGTTTCATTCCAAAACCATTAATGATATCTAGTCACTTACCTATTTATTGGAGGATCGCATATGTCCCAAGCTAGCCCTTAACTTGATGTAGAGCTAAGGATGACCTTGACCTAAGATCCTCCTGCCTCTACCTCTCAAATGTTTGGATTATAGGCATGTACCCCGATGCCTGGTTGGTGTGGTGTTGAGGAGTGGACTTAGGGCTCTAGGCATGCAAGGTAAGCACTCTATCCTACTGAGCTACACCCCCAACCCTATTTATGATCTTTATAAATAGGGCACCTTCTTGTTTGTTTATTTGAGACAGAGACCCCCATACAACCCAAGTTGGCCTTGAACTTGCTGTCCTTGGGGGCTCAGCTTTACAAGTGCTGAGATGACGGACTTATTCCACCACACTTGGCCAAGAGGGCATCTCTGTCTGGCTTAAACAGGTAGCAGTTCCTATTGGTGTGAAACTCTGGCTTAGCAAGATCATCAATATTCTTAGCTTCATTATTATATTGCAGTCTTATTGATTCTGTTCATAGTTCCACTGTTAATAACTAAGTCAGGAGCCTTATTTCTTAATCTCATTTTATCCCCATCACTCATCCTAATCATTCTTTACATTAAAGGATTAGTGCCCTCAGTGCGACCCAACAAACAATAATCCACCCCAGAAAAGATACTCTCCCCAAAAGGGAACAAGTCCTTTTTCCTCACAAGCAGGCTTAGCAAGAGGACAATGGCCTCTAGGGACATTTGGAAGTGGGAGTGTGCCCCCTGCATCATAACGCCTCCCTGCAGACCAGCGGACAGGCGTGAGTAGCCCTCCCAGTGGGCAGCAAGCACCTCTATACATTTTAAGCAAATGTCATCCTGATTTCTCCTGCCACAGGTGAGTGATTTTATCCACTAGAAAAATTAAACACCTTGCCACATGGCTCCTACTCTTCAGCCAAACCAAAGTCTCGTGAGAAATGGGACAAAGAAGATAGCCAGCAACTCTACTGACCACTCGATAACAACAGATGTGCTCTCTGGTGGAGTGCACAGGAGTGGGAACTTTGAAGATGTGTTCCAACTATCCCCAGGAGATAGGGACAGAATATGCCCTGATTCATCCACAGCCAAGCTGATTTAGGGAGAAAGAGCCAGTACCCCCTTGTTTCAAAGTCCTCTCAACTGGCAAGACATTACTTGATCTATTGAAGAATATCCTTCCACCATTCATCCAGGTAAATCTTGGGGTCCTGTCACCTCATTAATGACACTCTGAGCCTGTTGAAAAGCTACCCACCTCCACCAAACAAGCACTGATGCCCGTGGCACAAGGAAGATTTTTCAGTCACGGCAAGCGGTTTCATTTGAGTCTTCCTGCTAAGAGACCATCAAAACTCAACATATAGTTACTGCCCTTGCTTCTATGGCTGACAAGTTTGTCTGAGCCTCCACTAAACACTGGAAATGTCGTGATCTGTGCTGCATTCAGGCCAGGGAAAGCATGTGCCCAGGAGGATGGGGTGGGAGAATAGAAGTTGGGTTCCCCTAGGAAGCCCCTGGCTTTGGGGCAAAGCACACCTAGATAAGTTCCCTAACTACGACTCACACAACCTGGAGGGACTCCAATTGTTACTGTCATTGTTAACATGGGAAAAAAAACTACTCCTGAAAGGCTGGAAGCCTTGAACGAGGTAACAAATACAGATATCAATGTCTCTCCCAGTGACAGACGCTCGTTAGATAGTGACCATGATTACTGTCACAGCGAAACTCCATTATCGACAATAAACCAAGCTGAAAGACGCCCGCCCTGCTGGACTGTCATCCACTATTATTTCAATTAATTGAGTTAAGGAGACTTAAGGACAGTGACTCCAAAATAGAATCTATTCATGGGGAAGCACGAGATTAAAGGGGACAAGTTTGTGGTCTGCCTTTTAAAGTCCGCTTTTTACTGACTGGAGTTTGGGTAAAGAATGTAATGACTCTTTGTTCTATAGTCTCTGCCTACATAATGTAGATGATCAGCAACAACACAAGTATAAGTCATAACCCGAAAGCCACCGAGGCACTGGAGAGACAGTTTGGTGAATAAAGTACTTCCCACGGGAGTGTGAGGAGCTCATTCAAATTCCCAGGACCCACCTGTGGTGGTCTGAATGCCGGTGGCTGTCCCTCACAGGTTCAGGCATTTGAACACTTGCTCTTTAGTTGTCAGCAGTGTTTGGGGACATGTAGGAGGTGTAGCTCTGCTGGAGAAAGTCACTGGGAAAGGCTTTGAGACTTTAATGCCTGGGGCTACTTCAAGGTGCCCCTCTGCTTCATGCTTGAGTTTGAAGATGTGTTTCCCAGCTTCCTGTTCCTGCTGCCATGTCCACTGTTTGCAGTTATGTCTCCCAACCTTCATGGACCCTTATCCCTCTGGAACCGTCGGCCAAAGTAAACACTTGGATAAGCTGCTTATTGGTCATAGTGTTTTGTCACGGCAACAGAAAACTCACCATTACGCCGTAAGAAAGGTAGGCAGGATGGTGTGTGTCCATAATCCTACCACTCACGTGGTAGGATCAGAGGCGGAAAGAGGATAACCCAGTGAAGCTGTGGGCCAGATAGCCTGGTATGAGAAGGAGCAAATAACAAAAGAGCGGCCCATTCTCAACCAAGAAGGTGAGGACCAACCTCTGACTCCCACAAGCACTTCATGGTGCACCTATACAAAGAGATACACACACACACACACACACACACACACACACACACACATGCATGTGCATACACATGCCCACCAACCACCAAGATATGCTGTTATTCAATCAGAAAACGTGTCATACATAGCAGATGTACAACAAAGTGTTTGTCAAAACGGTGAAAGTTAACCGACTCCAAAATGCCTACACTCAGTGCTTTACATCACCCAAAATACATCTGAGTCTGGAAATGAAAAGTGAGAGTAATAATAAAACATTTAAACATATCTTCCGGTCTTTCAATAGTCACTTCAGTGTTAAGCACCCACCATGCATTGCGTACTGGGAGCACAACACTGAGGAAATAGAACCCAGGACTTAGGACCTATTGGGAAAAACAGACAGTATATTATAAACTTTTTAAAAGCTAAAATGTAATTTCTTTGTATCATAATAAGGAAATACATACTGTATGTGGAAGTACAGGGGCAAAGATCGATAAATTGTTTTACAGTGGGAAAGAGATGTCATAGAGGAAACGAAGTGTGAGTGGAGACTTGAAGGGTGGAGGGGAGCTAGGGGTCGTGGAGGTGAGGAAAGTAGTTCTCCAGGTACAACACTGAGGGCGTCACCTGCAGAGGAGAGGCCTGTGTGAGTGCATCACATCCTACACCAGGCTCACAGAGTGAGTTCCATTCTGGAAGGAGTAACAGACACAGGCCACAGCAAAAAAGATCCTAGGAGTCATCAAAGAGTGTCAACCACACCTTAGAGGAAAGGGAAGAAGTGACTGAAGAGAAAGTCAACCATTATGGTAATATTTTTCTTTTATACCAAAATGTTAATTGTATGTTAATAAATAAAGTTGCCTGGGGGTCAGAGCTATTAGCAAGCCATAGGAAAGCAGGGCAGTGGCGGTGATACGTTTACCTTCAGCTCTGGGAGCCTTCGTGGGTCAATGCTTCTATCAAAGACAAATTTCTCTCACCTGCCAGTCCCACAGCCGCTCAGACCCAACCAAGTAAACACAGAGACTTATATTGCTTACAAACTGTATGGCCGTGGCAGGCTTCTTGTTAACTGTTCTTATATCTTAAATTAATCCATTTCTTTAAATCTATACCTTGCCACGTGGCTCATGGCTTCCTGGCATCTTTACATGCTGCTTGTCCTGGCGGTGGCTGGCAGTGTCTCCCTCCGCCTTCCTGTTCTTTTTATTCTCTCTGTTAGTCCCGCCTATACTTCCTGCCTAGCCACAGGCCAATCAGTGTTTTATTAGAAACACATTTGCCATACAGAACATTCCCACAGCAAACCATAGCCTTAGAGAAGCCTGATTGGAAGGGGAAAAACAGAAGCAACTAGGGAGTGGATTTGCAGTTTGACCAAACTGTACAGTCCAGAAAGAGGCCTAGGTGACTTCTGAGAGTGTCTGGCCAAGGTCACCGAGTCAAGAGTTAAGTCCTTTACTGAGACCAGAGTCCTGAGGAGGGTCAGGCTTGGCAGACATGAAGGAAGGGCGTGTAGTAAGCTGTGTCACACAGACAGACCTCTGTGTGCCTTGGGGATGTATGGAGAGAGAAGGTAATCCTGGAGAGAGCTGGAAACGCCTGTCTAGAGCTTGCCTCACTCAAAAAGGCAATGATGGGAAGATGGGATTCATGGGAACATGCAAAGTCACCCAGAGATAATTTGGAGAGTCAATGAGAAAAAAGTCAAAGATAAGACGGGAGAAATGATCTGTGTTCAGAATGAGCTAATGAGAAAAAATCCCAGGAGGCAGATTAAGGGTAGGTGGACTCTGAGTAGAACTGGGAGGAAAGTGGCTGGGATTTATACAGAACAGGCAGGCTCCCAGGTACCTGGAAGGGCAAAAGAGGAGAACTGACGAAAGAAAATATCAGAGTTTGAGAGGAAGAAGTTCTCCTAGTATAACCTGAAGGAGGAAATTTAACAGGATAAACGGGGGGGGGGGGGGGGGGGGGGGGGAGAGTCATACCCTAACATCTGAGCAGTTCTGTAAAGTGCAACTGGACAAGGTCTCATTGTCAAAGGGACAGCAGTCAGACTGAATGAACCCCTCAAAAAAACAGACTTTGTGCTACTTTAAGAAGTATATTTTAGGGGCCGGAGAGATGGCTCAGAGGTTACAAGCACTGACTGCCCTTCCAGAGGACCCTGGTTCAATTCCCAGCACTTTGCCAGTTCAGAACCAGCTCTAACTCCAGTTCCAGCGGATCCGCAGTGCCCTCTTTTGGCCTCTGTGGGCACTGCATGGTGTGGTGCACAGACATCCATATAAGCAAAACACTCATATACACAAAATAAAAAAATATTTATTTTTAAAAAGAAATATATCCTAGATATTAGAAAACAAACAAAAGGTTAGAAGGGTAGAAAAATCACACTCTACAAACTCTAATGAAAAGAAAACTTGTGTGTATCTGTTAATATAGGAAAGTGCAGGTTTCAGAACAGACATTACCACCAGAGCAAAGGAGGGCTGTATCATTTTTCATAAGAATCTATTCATCCGAAGCAAACAGCAGGCACAAATGTATATGTACTCACTAACAAAGCGTTGAAATCCATATGACGAAAATCCACAGAAACCGAAGGAAAAACATAAACACTGGACCACACTTCTCTTACCTAACTACCACAACGAGCACACCCCAGTAATGACAGAAGATTTGAACAGGACTAAAAAACTTGACCTAATTTGTTCTCAATTGTGTCAGAATAAACATTCTTTTCAAGTGCACATGAAGCATTTGCTAAAATAGACCAGATGGCGAGCCATCAAGCAATTCTCAATAGATTCCAAAGGATTAAAGCCATCCAAAGTAAGTTTTCTGACCATAGTATGCTTAAGTTACAAAACAATAATAAATAGAGCTGAAAACACATGACCACTTGGAAATAAAAGTGCACTGGAAAAAACCATCTGAATAACTACAGGCTGCATATTATTTTCAATTGATGATAAAACTCAACTGCATGCTGTGTCACTGCGGCAGTAATCAGAGGACAAGTTGTCCTCTGAAATTTACATATCAAAAGAAAGATGAAAGGCTAAAAATTAAGCACTGAGCACCCTTTTCAAGGAGGAAAAAAAAACAGCAAAGTCATTCCAAGACAGGGGAAGAAAGAAAATATTAACGAGAGTGGAGATCGATGAAATGTAAAACAAATATACAACAAACATAATTTATTTGGTCATGCATAGACCCAACATGACAGGGTGGAATGAGATATTCCATGCATGTGGAATCTATAAGAAAGCAGGAGAGGTTGGAATCACATCAGATTAAATAGTCTTCAAATTAAAAGTAGTACAAAGAGACAAGGAAGGCCATTGCTAAATGATACATGGAGCACAACGAAACAGAGATTAAACATATAGATGTACTCAATATTAAAGCATAAAAACATGTCAAATATATATCAAGTAACCCAAAGCAAGAGCTACAGCCCAGGAGCTGGGGAGATGGCTCCTTGGTTAAGAACACTGGCTGCTCTTACAGAGGACCTGAGTTAGAGCCCAGCACCTACATGGTGGCTTACAACTGTCTGCAACTCCAATTCCAGAGTATCCAACATTCTCTTCTGTCTTCTTCAGATACCAGGTCTCCAATGCAGAATATATATACATATATATATAATATATATATTCAAAACTCTCATACATAATTTATTTTCTTTTTAAAAAAAAAGATTTCAATAGAGTAACAATCAGAGACCCAAACACCCAACTTTCATCAGTGGACTGATTATCCAGACAGAAATCAGCCAAGAAACAAGGTTTTAAGTTGCACTGTGGGCCACAGGGACCAAACATGCTTTCAGGACAATCCACCCAGTAACTGCGGAATACACATTCTTCTCGTCAGTTCATGGAATACTCCCCATGATACATTGTGGGTAGACCACAAAACAAGTCTCAGTGGATTCTGAAAACTCAAAATTGTACCAAGTATCTTTTTAAACCACAAGGAAACAAACCAGAAATCTGCAAAAAAGCCAAACAAGGCAATTATACAACCGACTCTTGAACAACCCAGCATCAAGGAAGAAACCAAGAATGAAAACCTAACAGCTTCCTAGAGCCAATTCAGTTAGAGTCATAACATACCTAAACCTATGGGACACAGCAAAAGCAGCAGCTAGAAAAAGTTTATCACAATTGACACCTGTACCCCAAAAGCCAGAGAGTCTATAACTACATCACAAGGAAAACAAGAAGGGGGGAGAGGAGGGGAGGGAGCCTAACATTGATAGAAGGAAATAAGTACAAATAAATTATAATAAAGCCTGCAAAATAAGACAAAAAGCTACCATTATAGTGAAGGGGAGGGGACTGAAAGCTTTCTCAGAAATAAATGAAGTAAAGATGAAAAAAATCAGCAAAAGATGAGCAAAATGAAAAGCTTGCTCTTTGAAAAGATCAACAAAATTGACAAATCCTCCCTTAGACTAAGAAAATGGAAGAAAACAGTCAAGTGCATAAAATCAGAGATGAAAAGGGAGACATTTCAACTGAAACCACAGAAAAACAGAACTGCTGTGGAATTTTTATGAACGTCTATACACTAGCAAACTTTATAGCATAGAAGAAATGGACACATTTTTGAGCAGACACATTACCAAGTCTAAATTTTAAAGAAACGGAAAACCTGAACAGACCAATAGCAAGCAATGAAGTGTCACCTCAAAGTCTTGGAACTAGCTTGCTTCACTACTGAGCTCTACAAGAAGCACTCAAAGAAATGCAAAGAAGGTCTTCAAATATTTCAAAAGCTAAAGTGCAGGATTTCATTCAAACATATTCTACAACAGTGGTTCTCAACCTTCCTAATGCTGTGACCCTTTGATACAGTTCTTCATGCTGTAGTGACCCCCAAATTATTTTTATTGCTACTTGGTAACTGTAATATTGCTACTGCTGTGAATCATAATGTAAATATTTGTGTTTTCTGATGGTCTTAGGATACCTTGTGAAAGGGTCATCACAAGCCACAGATTGAGACCACTATTCTAACAAGGTCAGTGCAAAAATACAAAATTACAAGGGTCATAACAAACACAGAAAGATCAGCCATAACTGGTCAAATATGAGAAGTGTGGCTGAGTGCTCAGTACTAAATGGAATACCAACATGAACCCTCCTCCAAGAAGGTCCAGGGAGCCTTGCAGAAGAGGGGACAGAAAGAATGTAAGAGCTGTCATTGGGGAGAAGTGTTGTGAGATGCTGACTTCTATACATGAATGGTCATTGCATCATAAACTCAGAGTAGCTGTGGTTACCTGCACAAGGTCAAGCCAGTCAGCATCTCAGCATGGATGAGGGACCCTGCTCCGAGCTGAGGTGCAATCGGTAGTTACAGCTGTTACCGTTGGTAAGTTGGCCATGCTCCAGGGGATGGCCTTACACTCACACATTCAGGTGCCACTAACTGGATATAGTGGTGTGTGTGTGTGTATGTGTGTGTGTGTGTGCGTATGCGTGTGTCCGTGTGTCCGTGTGTGTGTGTGTGTGTGTGTGTGTGTGTGTGTGTGTGTGTGTGGTGTGTATTTTCCAAATGACAACGTGGGCAAGCACATGTTAAGGAATCTGAGGGGATAGATTTGGAGGTGAGAAATGAGAGTAGATATGATTATAATACATTGTATATATGTATAAAACTGTCAACAAATTTATATATATATATGTGTGTGTGTATATACATGTACATGCGTATATATGGGATTCTATTTACAAGAGAAAATAGGATCAAAGTACATTATATGCACATGTGTGTGAGAGACAAAGAGACAGAGAGAGAGAGAAAAAGAGAGAGGAGAGAGAGAGAACTATAGGCCAATATCCTTGAGGAGCAGAGATGAAAAATTCTCAATAAAATATTAGTAATCAAACACAATAGCATATGAATAAGATATTCAACATGATCAAGTAGGAGTCACCCAGGGATGCAAGGATAGTTCAACATATGCCTACCAATAAATATAATACATCACATCAGCTTTATAAAGGACATGAGTCATACGATCATCTCAAAAGATGTAGAAAAGAAGTGTGATAAGATTCAACATCTTTTCCTGATGATGTGCACAAGGAGTTTGACATTAGCATATCTTAGAGCTGCCTGCATATCCACCTGGATCTCAGCATGACTCACAACAGCCAAAGCATGGCATCAGCCTAGGGGTGTGCCAACAGATGAATGGATAAGTAAGATGAAGTCCATATACACAGCAGAGTTTCATTTAGCAGCGAAGAAGAGTGAAATCATGCCATTTCCAGGAAAACTGAGGGACTTGAATATGCTCGTGTTAAATGAAATAAGGCAGACTCAGGAAGATACCTATGGCCTGTTTTCTCTCATGAGTGGAAGCTAGAGAACAAATAAAGACAACCAGAACATACAAGGGGGTAACTAGGGGTGAGGAGCAGAGCCAGGTTTGGGGGAGTGGTTAAAGGGAGGAAAGACGGGAGGAACATGGGATCAGAGTGCATTATATGCACATGTGAAATGCCACAATGCTACCCATTATTTTGTGTAATGTGTGCTAACAAAAATGCTGGACAAATTAGGTATCAAAAGAACATAGCTCAGTATAATAAAGGCTGTAAATAAACCAAGGCTAATACTGAAAAAGGCTTTATGTTTTCCCTCTAAAGTTGTGAGGAAGAAAAGGATGGCCCTAACCCACCGGTTTGCTTCACTCAGTGCTGGAAGTGCCAGCAGATTGATCAGGCAGGAGAAAGAAATAATGGACACCTAAACCGGAAGCCAGGAAGTCAAATTGTCATTGTGTCGTAAATATCAGATAACATGATCTGTTATATAAAAAATAAATCCAGCAGTTTCACCAAGTATCTATTAGAAGTGGTAAATGAATACAGAAACACTGCAGGATACAAATTCAATATACAAAAAATCAGTAGTATTTCCATATGCCAAAGGCAAATGATCTTGATGAGAAATTGAGAAAGTGATTCTATTTACAATAGCTACTGAAAAGTAAAATACCTCAAAATAAATGTAACCAGAGGAGAAAGATGTGTACAATGAAAAGCACAAAACATTTATCAAAGAAATTGAGGAGAGGAAAAAAACGTAGCTACCCCATGCCCATGGATTGATGGAATATTGTTAAAATGCTCGTACTACCCAAAGAATTTTACAGATTTGAGGCAATCCTCATCAAAATACCAAGGACATTGCTCACATAACTAGCAAAAGTAATTCTAAAATTTAAGTGAACACATTCATATATGCACACACACATGCACACGCACACACACACAAACACATCACATCTAACTAAATAGCCAAAACAAATATGAGCTTTTTAAAAAGAAAAAAAGAATAAATCAAGATCACTTATTTGTAATTCTAGTGCTGTATAACATTACCTTATTTGACTTCAAAATAAACTGCAGATCTAGAGCAATCAAAATAGGCATGAAAACAGTCATACTAACCAATCAAAGAGAATAGACAGCCTCTGCACAAACCCATGCACATGTAGGCAAGGGATTGACTGCAAAGGTGCTGAGAGCCAGTGCAGGCTGGAGAGAAAAGTCATTTTGCTAGATGAATGCCAGCCAATGCAGATGGAGTCCCACCCACGAGAAGGAATGTCCTAATGCGGGAGAGATGTGAATCGTCAGTAGTACCAAAGAGAAGAGGAAGATAGTAACATTGACAAACTAGGAATACAAGTATAATAATTTTATAAATTGAAGCTTCCTGGTGCAAGTACAGAATGGAAGAAGGATAACCGGTGTTAATATTTTATTTAATCACCCCCCATGCTCTCAGAATTCATGTTGTCCAAGCTTCCATTCTAGGGTCCCAAGGCCCTGCGTAGGGGCTCATTCTAAGTTCTTTCCATGAGCATATTGTGATGCCTCCCAGTTTCCCCTGCCACAGATTCAATGGGGACCCGTGGGGAGAGCGACTTCCTTGCCACAGACCCAGACTGATCATCCATCCTTGAAGTCTCTTCGTAGGCACACGCCTTTCTCTCTTGATGCTACACTCACTGTATTGAGAAGCAGGAGCTCCTGTTATGAAAATGGCTCCTCCCCCTTTGTTCTCATCTGTCAGGGCTTTTCCAGGAATCATTAACAACCAGAGACTTGACCCTCTGTTTGATATGTCCAACTTCCACCTGCCTTGTTCATAATTATTCTCCGTTTGTGAATACACAATCTGTGCAAGGCGGGAACGAGCTGACATGAAGGTGAGAAGGGAAAGGTGGCTCAGCCAGTAATACGCTTGCCTTGCAAGCTTGAGGACCTGGACTGGATCCCCAAATGTTGTGGCATGCATTTGTAATCCCAGCAATGAGGAGGCAGAGACAGGTGGATCCCTGGGGCTTGTTGTTCAGCTAGCCTATTCTATTTGGCAAGTTGTAGGCCAGTGAGAGACCCTGCCTCAAAACTCTAAGCGGATCGGGCCTGGTTTCCCATACATGAACTGCATGAGAGCATGTGAACACATGCACCTGCACACACACACACACACACACACACAGAGAGAGAGAGAGAGAGAGAGAGAGAGAGAGAGAGAGAGAGAGTCACTACAGAAAAGAAAAAGACAAAGTAAGATTGGAATCTCAAAGTGTTAAGACCATGACATGAGGAATTAGTCTCATTTTAGAAATGGGAAAGATAAAATCCTTATATATAAACAAAAAATGATATGCATGAGTGTGTTCTGCATACTCTTGTTAGTAATAGGGAATCACACAGACCAGGCTAGTGCCAACGCCTTGGAGGGCCCACAGAGACAGGGTGAACTTACCTGCAACGAAGGAGGAAATGACCTCATAAAACTCCAGTCCATTTCCATCAAAACACAGTGATTTTTAGGTTCAATTTTTTTTAAAAGATGGTATTTTTCTTGGCACTCACCTGGAGTCCTACTTCTTTCTCCTTCATGACAAGGGAAGTTCTTGCCCCCAAATACTGTGCTCCCTCACGTAATAACCTACTTAATCCCCCTCCCTCCTGAATTGTAAGGATAGACCGCTGGACAGTAGTTAGGGAAGTTCTTGGCATTGGAAGGAAAAAAATTTTAATTTGAGCAACAGATGGACAATTGCATATTTCATTGTGTTTGGCAGCCTGCCTTTTCTTAAAAAGGCATCCACAAGCCTGCCAAGGGGGCCTCAGGTGCTCCCAGCTGGTTCTCACTAACCAGGGTGGGCACGGGTCCAAGGCTGTCTCCGTGCCGTGCCCTGCTGCCGTCTTCAGGTTCACTGCAGCCTGAGGACCTGGCCTGGCTCTTGGCCAGGGTGACTGATTTGCTCAGTGAATCAAAGTCACTGACCATTTCTGGACCAGCGATGGTGTCTGCAACCTTCTCCAGATCTACAGCGGCCACCATTTTCTATCAAGGAAGGTGCAGCTCATATTTTCCAGGGATCCCAGGATCCCATCTGTTTCTCAGGCAAAGCACTCACTCACATTCTGCCTCGTGTGTCTGTGCACATATCCACTCTGGAAATCATTCAGAGATGTTGGAAGATGTGAGATTGGGAGGCAACAAGCTATTATTGTGAAGACAATTGGAATTCCAGACCTAAAAGTGACCTTTATCTTATATAGGGTCAGATGTCTGGTTTGAAGGAAGGTTGAGGGCTTGGGAGATGGCTCAGTGTGTGAGGTGTCAGTTGAACAAGCATGAGGACCTGAGTTTAACATCCATACCCATGAGCCAGATGTGGTGATGCATGCCTACTTGTAATCCCAGTGCTGAGGAGGTGGAGAGAAGCCAATCCCTGGGGTTTGGAGGCAGTCAACCTAGCCTAATCGGTGTGTCCTGGGTTCTAGAGAGACCTTGTTTCC
The DNA here is from genome assembly GCA_902168405.1 of Peromyscus aztecus. Lineage (NCBI taxonomy): Eukaryota > Metazoa > Chordata > Mammalia > Rodentia > Cricetidae > Peromyscus > Peromyscus aztecus. Next base: position 42,048 of record CABHPQ010170675.1, on the reverse strand, counting down.
AAAATGAGGTAGATGGCTCCAAATTAATGACAACCAAGGTTGACTTGCAGTGTGTGCACCAACATGTGCCATACACACATACACAAGAACGGAAGGAAAGACGGGGAGGAGGGAGAGAGGGGAGGGGAGAGTGGGGTAAAGGAGAGACCTAGACTTTAGTCACATCCCTGTAGAGGAAGGGTCAATCTTGTCCCTCAGAACAAATCCCCACACTAGAAAAACACACAGCATTCTCCAATCTGCCTAATCCATATCCATTCTGCCTGAGACTTTTTCCCTCCTTCCCTCTCTCCTCCCCCCTTTCAGAGAGAACAAAAATGTCCCATGACCCCGTGACACCATAGCTGAGACGCCCCACAGCCATGTTCCCTAGCTGGTTGACTTTGCCTATCTCCATTCTGGAAGCACTTGGTACAAGATCAGGTCTTGGGCTCTCACGTCAAGCCAACTTCTAACAACACCCAGCAATACCCTGAGGCACTGAGGTAGTACCCTAGTATTAAACGTTCTCTCCAGACTGGCATGTCACACAACAGAGCATGCTCACTGTGATGGCTATTCCTGGTTGTCAACTTGACTGTATCTGGGATGAACTACACCCTGTTACTAGGATTAAGTGCCACCCCTTTCAGACTGAAACAGATTCTGTCCTGATAGAAATCGGTACCTTGGCCTGTGAAATGATGCCACGGATGCAAAATGCAGAGCCATGGGGGCCAGACAGGGGTCTGAGCAAGAAGAGTAGGTTCCCTTGCAGCTCCCCTGCCCCTAGTGGCATAAATCACACAGCCTGGACAGCACCCAGGTGGCCAGGAGCTCTCCGTGCTGCCGGAGTTCACAAACAACCACTCAGAAATCATTCAGGTTCCACCTTTTCTTTCTGGGTTCCCTTAGGAACCCAAGTGACAGGTGGTCTTTACCAGGTAACCTGTAGAGCCCTGGGTGACCTCCTCCTGACCCCCTTGCCTCCTCTCTGTAACAGTCCCCCTCTCAGCTGATAGTCAACATCCATTTCTGTGATTCCCCTGCCTTCTAACCCTGGCTTCCACCTCAGGGCTGATCCAATCTTCGCTAAAGAACTGTTGAGCTGTGATTGCTGAGCAATCCAAGCCACCAGGATGACAGGAAGGGGAGGTGTGCACAACTTTGAGAGGAGGTTTTAGCACAGCTGTCATCATCAGTCTCCAGACCCCTTCAGATCACTCTTCTTTTGGAACCGTTATCAATAATCAGTTCAGTATCGCAGGTGAACACGGCTTCTACAAACAGCACCCTGAGAGCATCAAGCACTCCCTGCGGCAAATCTTCACTTCCTGCATCCCACTCCATTGTCACAAGAGCCTCCAATACTTCTCCCTCCTTGTGTCCCCTTTCTCTACCACCCTAGAGAAGTGGAGAATTCAGGATATGGTGGAAACTCAACATTGAAGACAGTTGTCTCAGGAAAGTGAGGGAAGGAACACCATGTAATCTACAGCCATCATGTGTCTGAAGGAAGGAGCAAGGGTGTGGATTAAGGGAGCCACTGTAAAAACACATCATGCACACCAGACCCAGGGACTCACGTGCCTAGTCTTGATGAATAGAAATGGATAATGGGGCATCCAGGAAAGCCGCTCTGAGACAGGATGGCCCCAAAGAGGCTGTCACTGCCATTGGTCAACGGCACAGACTATGACCCATGATGGGTCTGTGGGTGTTGAATATATTACTAATACATACATTCATAAAGTAGGCTGGGTATAGTCAAAGGATGACAGAACATTACACGTCAAGGGCCACAGTTAGCCCAATTCTGTGCACCTGAGGTGCATTATAAAACATTACTACATCACTTGAAAGCCCAGCTGGAGACAGGGTGTGAAACGTGTAATCCTTAATCACCTCCTGGCTCTTCACTGTCTAAGTCTGCAATGTTCTTTTATTAGCACCCAACATTTATTTTTGTGGGTGTGTGTCTATGTGTGGCTAAGTGTGTATGTATGTGTGTCAGGGTCAGTATGTGCATTTTGGGGACTAGTGTATGGGTGCATGTGAATGAGTATGTGGAATTTTTCAGGAGCTGTCCATCTTGTTTGTTTTTCCTTTATTTTTATTTCATGTGTATGGGTGTTTTTGTCTGTGCACTAGGTGTATATAGGGTCCACAGTGGCCAGAAGAGGGCAGAAGATCCCCTGGGATTGGAATTACAGAGGGTTGTGAGCCACCTTGTGGTTGCTGGGAATTAAACCAGGGTCCTCTGGAAGAGTGCCAGTGTTCTTACCCGCTGAGCCATCTCTCCAACCTTGTTCTGTTGAGACATAGTCTCTCATTGGGACCTGGAGCTCACCGAATAGCTAGCATGGCTGGCCAGTGAAGCCCAGGGATCTACCTATGTCTGCTCCCCCAGCTGTGGGATTTTAAGTGTGTACTACCATGCCCAGCTTTTTCCTGGAGATTGAACTCTGGTCCTCAGGCTTTCACAGCAAGCATTTTACCAACTGAGCCATCTCCTCGGCCCTCTCTCTCTGCACTTAAACCAATAATAGATTTATCAAGTCAGCTGTCAAATCAGATCACAGACTGTCAAACCCCAAACCACATTTTCTTCTGAATACATTTACTTTTAATTTTCTTTCCATTGACCCTAAAACCAAAAGAGCCCTGGGTAATGAATGGATTTCTCTACTAAGCATACTAAAAGGTGTGCACCTTTCTTCTTCTTCTTCATTTATATTTTTATGACTATATTCATTTATTCATTCAGCTACTCAACTAACCGACCATTTATCACACACTATTCACAGGGCATTCTGCCAGACACTTAAAACAATACAGTAGTAGTCATGCCACATGAGTAATGTCTTCCAAAAATACACTCTTTAGAAGGCAGCTTATAAACACCAACATCAGGCATCATAGGTGACTGGCCAGGAGCAGACATTGGAAAAGTCACCATTTCCAAGGTGTCCACAGAACAAGCGGGACCTGTTGTGGCATGAGACAGGCTAAAAGGGCCGGTGTCGACTCCCAGCAGTCACACTACATCCATAAAAAGCCAGCATAGATGATTTCCCTTTCATCTGTTGTTTTAGTTTGCGTCCTCTCCCTGTTTCCTTGGTTAGTTCAGCTGGGGCTTCATCAATATTGTTGATCTATGCAAAGAAGTAACTTTAATTGCTTCTATGTACTGTGTTAGCAGCTATCATTGATTTCTGCTCCAGCCTTTATTATTTCTTGCTGTTCACTGAATTGGTCAGCAAGATGTCTTCCTCTTGTTTGTCTAGACCTTAGCAATGCATTATTAGGTTATTTATTTGAGATGGCTTGACATGTAACTGAACAGCAGACTTGATTAACATTTGGGGATCCTCTAGTTTCTATTCCCAGTATTGTAAAATAAATAAATAAATAAATAAATAAATAAATAAATAAAATTGGTTCACATGAGAAGTGTGCATTCTGTTCTTCAGTAAAGGAATGGGAGTGGAAATGGGAAAACCGGAAGAAGGAAGGAGGAAGATGAGGAAGAGGACGAGGAGGGGGGAGACTTAAGACTCTTTGGGTTAATTAAATGACCCTATGGCCACAATCAAATGTTCTACACTAAAATGAATGTTCATGGTGCTGAAGAGAGAACTCAGCAGTTAAGAGAACTTGCTGCTCTTGCAGAGGACCAAAGCTTGGTTCTCAGCACCCACATTGGGCAGCTAACAACCACCCATTACTTCAGCTCCAGAGCATCCAATCCAATCCTTTGTTTATAGTCATGTGCACTCAGATCACCCACACATGCTTAAAATATAAATACATCTTAAAACAAATTGATTAAAAAAGAATGCTCAGGGAGGATATCGGTGATTTGGGGCCTGGGGAGATGGCTCAGTGAGTAGAGAGTTTGAGGTACAAGCAAGAGAACCTGAGTTTGAATCCCCACCACCCATCCCAGCCATAATGGCAGGCATATGTAATTCCAGCCTGAGGAGACTGACACACGAGTCAGTCTAGCAAATCAGTGCACTCGGGTTCAGTGAGAGACCATACATCAAAAGTAAAGATAGAAAGGAGTCGAGAATGACACTAACATAGACCTCTGACTTCTATAGGAATAGGCATGAGCATATGCATCCACACACCCCACCACCACAATACACACACACACACACACACACACACACACACACACACAAAGACAAAAAGAACATGAATGACCTGGTGCTCAGCAGAGAATGGCCTCCTCATTCACAGAGCACACAGAGCCCTGTTGCCTCCAAAGCAAAGACGTTTTCAGAAGGGCAAAGCACAGAAAAGCAGGCGGTGGGGCTTAGAAAGGTGTCGGAATCTGGAGCCGCCCTCCTCTGCTTGTCTGAGGAAGAAGGTGAATTCAGCCCCTCCTCCAAGCTGTGCCCTGAGATTACAACCCAGGCCTGAGCTCTCTGCTCATCTCTGGCTACCCCTCCCTGTGCCCAGCCTCGACACCAGTGTGATGGTGATGCTGGTTTCACTGTCCAGGGTGTGTGTGCCCGGTGGTCTTTCCCATCAAAGCTTGCTTCACAATGGCGGGATGGTAGCAGGACTTGATCTGTCCAACAAGTGCTGAGTCCTTTTTCCTTACTGCCGTGTCCATCACAACGTGGTTCTCATAAAACAAATGACCACATGAAGCAGTACTCCACGACTCCTGAAAGAGTCAGGATAAGGCCCTAAAGTCTACCTATATTCACCAATAGGGTCCCCCTTGGGCTTTCCAAGTGTCCCTTACTTGCCTTCTAACCACATGCTAACAGCTACTGTGACTTCAGGTGCTGGTCCCCAGGGAGAATCCACTGAGAAAAACACTCCTCCTCACCTGAAGACCTCCCTCAAGGTCACAAGGCCAGTCAAGAAAGGGACAACAGACAGGACAGCAAAGCTCGTAGCCCAGCATTGGGAAAAAACTCTTCCCCCACCTTGGTGGCTTCCTTCTGGGAGCTCTGCTGCAGCAGAAGGTGAGGTGCCCCTATTGGGGGCACAGCACCTCCCTACCAGGAAACAGTTTGCAACAATCCATCCCCAATATGAAAATGTATTTAATGCAATTAATAATTTAAGACGCGAGAGCACGTGCTCTTGGAGAGTTAAATGCTTGTCAGAGTGATCGATGCACGCTTCACCACCAATCCATTCCCGATGAAGAGCAGAGGGATTTTGCCTACTTGCATTGACCTTGGGGTGCTGCATACAGGAGGCAGATTGCAGAGGCAGGCCTGCGTAAGGAGGAACAGGGCATCGGCTCCCAATTTACAGCCCTTTCCCCAATTAAAGGACTGTAAAAACATTAAAATTAATGCAGTCTTAACTCCTAGAGCAGGCCCTACTTTCTTAATTAGTGCATAATTATTCAGTTTCTGATATCCTGGAAAATTACCACGTGGAAATTATTTTAGGCTGAGTAACAATAGCAAAAGCACCCTCCCCCAACCCGATTAGCATGTGGAAGTAATTAACACTTTATTACAGTGAAAATACCCTTACTGCTAGTGTTTAATGACTTTTGCCATCTCATCCTGAGCAGGAAGTTCAGAATGCTATGGAGCGATTGGGTTCCAAGAAATACATCACAGATGACTCCCAAGGATTATGATGGCTTGAGCTGGCTGCATTAAAAATCGGGAGGCCAGAGACATCCAGTTGCTAAAAGCTTAGTGGGCACGAAAATGTAATGTGATGTGAACTCCCTGGGAGATGGCACACGAGGATCATTTGGGCACAGCCTCGACAGGCAGCCTGGGCCTCATCTCAGCGATGGCCTGCTGTTATTAAAACAGGGTCCCCTCTGCTGCGCTAATGGGCAATGGAAATGGATAATCGGAAGTTCAAAATAATGGAAAAGATTCATATCAAACTGAACCTGGAATGGAAATTAGGGGTGGAGAATGAACTAAGCTAAAAAACTATCACAGTCATAACATAGATACTGGACCCCTGCTTCAGTAGACTCATGGCAAGAACAATGTCTGAGGATACCTTTACAGGGGGCAGCGAAGGAGGAACACTGTGTTTGTGCATCCATCAAAAACCCCAGTGAACCAGGAACCAAAGAGAAAGTGCCCCGCACCCACCCGAGCGGTTCTTCCACATGCAACCAGGGACCTCTAGTGAATGCCACCATTCCCCGTGGGTTCAACCTTCTTCATGTTTATTTTTATACTTTCCCCCTTTTCAGATTGCACAGAAACTCTGTGCCTGAGACAGCAGAGTCAGAGAACCAGGACTGCAGCTGCACACATAGGGAGTAGACAATGCTGACGATCTGGGCTGAGATGTTGGACTTCCCCTCCAGGTCCAGGCTCCATGGTGATGGGACCCTCCTGGACTTTCTGAGATGTAGCAGTGTCTGCAGCTCTCTAACATTTTAATGTTATCCTTAAATAATCACGATTAGACATAAGGTGTTCTCCCCGCTAAGGGTTTGTATATGGGTGATTTGGGCCCGGCTGGTGGCATTAACTTGGGAAGTGGTAGAAATTTTGGGAAGCTGGTACAAGCCAGAGGAAAGAGGTCTTTGGTGGTGTATTGTTAGGGACTGTATTTTATCCTGGCTTCGTCTTCTTCTCTCTGCTTCCTGTCCGTCATGAAGTGAGCATCTTGGCTCTAACACACTCCCCCTGCTATCATATCCAGCCTCACTGTAGATTTTTATTGATGACTTGAGCCCTCTGAAATGATGAGCTAAAATAAATCCTTACTCCCCTAACTTGTTTCTGTTAGGCATTTTGTCACAGTGATGGAAGTCCATAAACACGGGCTGCTCTGAACCTTTTCACCCTCCTCTCCTCTCCTCTCCTCTCCTCTCCTCCCCTCCCCTCCTCTCTCCTCCCCTCCCCTCTCCTCTCCTCCCCTCTCCTCTCCTCCCCTCTCCTCTCCTCTCTTCTCTTCCTTTCCCCTGTCTTACTATTCCTTTGTTTCCTGACATTCATGGGTGTCATTTAGAAAGAAAATCATCCTGCAGACATATCTAAGGTAGAGGGACACTGCCTGTGTCTCCAGCCTAGGTGTGCGGAGAACAGATTACATCAAGTTGCTTCATCTTCATGTACTTGGAGCCTGGGAGCTCAACTCAAAGGCAAGATAGCTGGAGTTCTCAAAGCTCTTCCCCAATCAGGGTCCTGGAGCCAGAGGGCATCCTTGGGCCTGTGTCCTGGCTATTGAGAATGCAGAACTAGGAGGAGTGATATGGGACTCCTCACCCCTCTCACTACCCCAAGATTCATGGGTTAAATGGAGCTGTCACCTCTCCTCTGTCTGACACATCTTGTGCTCTAGCATCAGAAGGCCCAATACTCCAGCTCACAAACTCTAGGAACCTTTAATCTGTATCTCAGGTTCTTCCGGTCCTTGCAGATGCAGGAAATGTTGATGATCACATATGAATGGTCAGCAATGCATGAGGGGCAGAGTGAGGTTGTGAGAGGAGATGCAGATGGCAGAGAAAGAGGGGTGAGGCCTGGCTCTTCCCAGAGAGCCTGGGTCACCTTGAACAGATTACTAGCCTCTCAATAGGCCAGCACCTGGGGGAATATGGGAGTGCCTGCCTCATAGAGCTGCTGTTAAATTAAAGGGTTCATATGCTAAAAAAATGGTAGCAAAGGCTGCTGTAGTGGGTAGCCATTCCAGCTTTGATCTGGAAGTTCCAACCCCCATTGAGGTTTCGGTAACTGTCATGCCTACAAGGTGGGGCCAAGAGAGGGCCCTGAAGACCCGAGATCCAGATGCGCCGTCTTCTCTTGATTCCTGGACCCTGGACGCTGGAGGTAGAACGAGCAGAGTTCTCCAGAGAACACCGTCGGACCGCACTACATCTTTCCCAGACCCTGCAACCTACCTATCCCTTCATTTGTAAGTTACGCCACTAAATAAACCTCCCTTTTAACTACGTGGAGTGGCCTTAATAATTTCACCAATAGACTGCACCCTAGCTTATTGCTGCTATCATCACCATCATCGCCATCATCATCATCATCATCTTGTTCTTGTTGTTATTGTTATATCTATTTCCATGTCATCAACACACCCAAAAATGCTCTAATCTGCACAAGAAAGGTGATTTGCATGACTCTCATCCAGGAAGCCTGTACCCACAGAACTGCCATCTGGCTATCCATCATGTAGGACATATCAGCACGTTCTTTGACCACCATTCACAGTTAACCCCTTCTCTACGCGTTTTGCTTATGGATGCAGGACAAAGGCACAGGGCTATTCTACACTCCTGGCCTACTGGAGCCCAGAGGGGTTTGAGAAAGTCTTAGAGACAGAACAGACAAAATTGTGTCCACTGGAGCACTCACTAGAGGCCATACCCTGATAAGAACTGCAAAGAGGAGCAACCTAGAGAGGAGAAGCATGGCTACCCAGGAGGCCTCTGAGGGGCAGGGGACCAAAGACAGGAAAGAGAGGACAAAGAAGGTGGGAAGGCCAGAGGGGCCATAAGAAAATGGGAAGAACAGAGGGTTCCACAGCCCAGCAATCACTTCTCTTCACAAAGGCCAGGGGACTCTGACATGGGTACCCCTGAGACTTATGAATGACTGTCTACAGCAGCCCTGCTCATAACAGAAATTCTGAAAATAAGCTTTCAGACATAACCACACCATGGAATATTCTAGAAAAATAAAAGACTGGACTGCAGCTACTTATACCAGAGACAGATCTGGAAATGGAATAGGGAGTAAAAAAATCTGGCCCCAGAAGGCTGCACAGAGTGATGCCATTTTTACCGACCCGAGAAAATTCAGAACTAAATAATGTACTGTCAAGCGTGCATACATTTCTAATAAAATCATACTTTAAAATTCCATTTTCTTTCCATTTAGAGAGAGGATCTTCTGCAGCCAGGAGAGGGTTCTTGGGACAGGGAGAGCACACAGGGAGAAGTCTGGGTAGTGCCGTGGCTCTTACGTTAGAAGTCAGGGTTTCTATATGATTAAGCTCTCCTGGTAGTAGGTATGTTTGGTACAGTTTTTTTCCACACATCAAACAGCTGCTTTCAAAAGACAGTAGAAAGAGAAGAATAGAGAAGTGTTCAAAATAAGCAGACATTCCCTGGCACCTAAGAAACAGGTGTTGTATTATAGGCTCTGAGTGTGATAGACTAGGCTGGCTATTTCTTCTACTGTGAGCTTTAGAAAAGGCTAAGGATCATCAGACTCCCAAGAAAGCTGGGTTTATTCTCCCAGCCCTCAGACACACACAGACTGGCAAAGCATTAGCACTTTAGAACACCTGTCTCCCAAAATGAGTTAGTCTGTGAGCCTACTCCTCCTCCCCTTGCTTTCTTGGTTCTTTGTTGGTAAGGGTGGGGATAAGGTTTCAAAGGACTGTTTCACAAATGTCCACAATCAGCAAGCCTTTGGCCAGCCTGTGGTAGCTGAAGCCCTGCAGAACACCAGGGTGACAATTTCCTCAAGATGATATGGGAGTGTCTGGATTCTTGTCTCATTGAAAGAAAGAATTCAGTCAAGAGACGTAGGCAGTCTGAGTAGAAGTTGATTTAGCAAAGCAAACGCTCAAAAGAGAGACTGGGACGGGTTCCTCCAAGGTGCGGGAGCAGACCAGTGGGCGGGTTCTGTGCTGTAGATCTGAAAGAGTTTTTATGATGAACATTGATGAACTGCGTAACATACTCATGAATCAAGATGAGTCTTTTGTCTCCCAAATTATAGTAGATCGGGTCTCCTTTTTTTAGGGTATTTCTTCCTATGACTCTAGAAGAGCTCCCAAGGAGAAAAGGATCAAAACTGCAATGCAAGTAATATTATAATGACGTCAGATCTTTTGAGGATGCAGACCCTTCACTAGTGCATACGTGTGGAATTCCCTGGTGCCCTGGTTTCTGATACAGCAGGAACAACCTCAAGTCCTTTTTCCAGAAGGATCCTGGGACTTGCTGGTCAACTAGTCTAGCAAAATTGGTCAGTTTTCGATTGAGTGAAAGACTGTGTCTCCAGAATAACCCATGCACATACATACAGGTAACACTAAGTGGACTCGGTGGGGTTACAAAAAGATCACATGACACAGATAGGGAAAGTAATGTGGGGGCAACAGGGGAGAATTAGAGGGGAGGAATTGGGAGCGGATTTGATCAAAACATGTGTGTTTGAAATTCTCAAACAACAAAAAAATATAAAATAAAGTGTGGAATGATTGATGAAGATACCCAGTGTGGACATCTGTCCTCCACAAATATGAGTGAACACACACACACACACACACACACACACACACACACACACACACACGAAGATATCAAATGATTTTTAAAAAGCTGTGAATAAAGTGAAATGGCATACAAGATAAGCCATGGGGATCCAGGAGATGCCCAGATTCATCTCCTCAGTCACTATGTGGTGACATGGGTCTTATAAAAAGACATGAAATGACTTGCTCTCCAAGCAGACGACAGTCACCAGTGTTGACATCATTAGAAGCATGGACAACAAACCTAGGCACATGTAGCATTCTCTTCATGAAATTCTTCACATGCTTGATCACGTTTTCAGAATTCACGTTAACACAGTGATTACATAATGGAATACACACAGAGCGGTAAGCACAGGCTGTGGTGTGGCTTTCTCAAAGTGGATCTTCCCAGGCTGTCAGCATCCACATCAGAAAACAGTGAGATGCCTGCCAGCTTTCTACCCGGCTGACAAAGCCACTTCACCAACCACGAGCATGAGCACAGGGCACAGAAAACATCATTTCTGAAGTGACACAAGTACAGTCACTCAACCTGTCTTTTGGGGTGGGGCTTGTTTTAACCTCGCACGAAGTTCTCGTGGCTCACCTGTGTGGTTTGGGGCAGTTGTCGCCCATTCATTTTGAAGGTTGGTCCATGCTCCAGTCAGCTATTGATGCCCATACTTGTTTGTATTATAGGTGACACAGCCGAGAAAGCTTTGTTCAAGTCCTTACACAGTCTATCTGCACCTGTTGCTATGTATGCATGGACAGGGACCTGCAAGTTTAACTGCTGATCACGTATTTTGAATTTTAAATGCACACTGCCCAACAACCATCTACGTGGCTGGAGAGCAGTGCCCTTCGCAGTCACCAGTTTTCCCATTTACCCTCACCTTCATCAGCACCATGCAGTTTCTTCTGCCTCCCTGATGGCCAGTGCAGGGGAGTGAGCACCTTACTTCTGATGGTCCTGTGAACCATCTCTTATGCCTGGCACCTATCCAAATTGTCCGCCCACTTCTTTGTAGCTGATTGGTGGTCCTGTTTTCCCAATGTGTGAAATCCTGTAAGAGTTTTGCATATAGAGTTCTTGTCACACAGAGAAACACAATTTTTAACTTAAACCAATTCCGTTTATCGATAGTTTCTTTTATGATTAACACTGCCATGTGCTGCTCAAGAAACTCCTTTTGGGGTTCCTGGAAACTCAATGGCATCATCTTCAAACACTGTCCAGACACAATCCCTTGTAGGCCTTGTCCATTTTCTGTAGTTCCTGGCAAGGTTTCTCCTTCCTGCCTTACTCAGGATTTCTGCCACCGTGTCAAGGAGCAGGGCAGCTAATACAAAACCTCCACTCATCCCAAACCACAGTGGAAGGGTGTCTAACATAATTCTTCAAGAAAATGTTTTTCATAGGCACACTGTGAGATTAAGAGAACCTCACAGCCACACTGTGCTCGCTCTTCACGCAGGGCTCATCGATACTTCTTATGTTCCTGAGGTGAGTGACAGCAAAGTCCTTGACCCACAACATGAACAGCAACAAAGTCTCAATCAATTCTTGTTGGCAACAATAGCAATGACTGCTCATGATCACCTCTGTGCATGTAAAACTCACACACTCAGACCATCCTTCGTACATGAAGCAGCCAGGTAGCTCCTGTCCACTAGAATTCAAGCAGATGTTTACATTCTAATGTTACAGTGGAATGTAAGCGGAGGTGAAGTCTGTCACTTCCACACTGAAGCAACTAAAACGCATGCCTTCTCCACCCTGTCCTCCCTATCCTCCATCTGCTCATCTCCTCCCCTACTTCCATCTTCTTCTTCTTCTTGACCAACAGTTGGTACTAACCCAACTGTAGTAGGAAGAACACACAAGATCAAGGCTGCTCGGGTCCCTGTGTCACCACTTAGAGAGTTATTTGGAAGGGCCAGCCAATTGAATCAGACTGAGACTGAAGGAGAAACACACTCTCATTGAATCAAACCATTGACTTAGGGAAGCTTGTTAAGGTGTATATCATTGCTTCCTGATCCTTCCCCTCCCCCAATTTGCTCTTTACATGAAGAACCCATGACGTCAATCTGAGAATTTACCAACTTGACAGTTATTTCTTATTTTCAGATAGTCAACCTTTTAATTCTCTTTTCTCAAATGTTTATAAACCAAACAAGTGTACATCTGGTTTGTTGGCAAGACCTTGAGATGTTTTCTTGTCAACAAAACAATGAGAACATTGGTCATAGATCTCCACACTTCTTTTTGTATTTTTACACATGACGGCCTCAACATTCACTTCTCACAACAAATATTTACAGTATTAGGCTAACACAGATCTATGGTCAAATTCATCATGGGCACTACATACCTTCACTGGCATTTAAAACATTCTCAAGGTATGAGAAAGATGTTCATTTGGGTCTAATTCATTGTCTTAGTTAGGATTTCTATTGCTGTAAAGAGACACCATGACCACGGCAACTCTTATAAAGGAAAACATTCAATTGAGGTGGAGGCCTACAGTTTCAGAGATTTAGTCCATTATCATCGTGGCAGGGAGCATGGCGGCGTGCAGACAGACATGGTGCTGGAGAAGGAGCTGCTGCTACGTGTTGATATGCAGGCAACAGGAAGTAGACTGGGTGTCACAGTGAACGAAACTTGAGCAAAAGAGACCTCAAAGCCCACGCCCACAGTGACACACCTACTTCAACAAGCCATACCTCCTAATAATAGTGCCACTCCATTTGGGGGCCATTTTCTTTCAAACTACCACTTTCACTGAAGTGTAATTGTCAAAGAACTTCCTCAGAGTAAGAGCCAGTGTTTCAATGGATGCCTGGTGAAACAGATATTTCTCGAAGGGAGTTAGAGGAGAGTGTCTGTATGTGTTCATAAAGTGGGGTAGCACCATATCCCTCCCAGCTTAGTGGAAAGGGCCCATGATAACACTCCCAGAAACCCCAGTGCTCCCAGCTGAAATGGCAACACGGTGTGGCCTGAAAAGTATAAGCAGCTGCTGCCACTGGAACCTTCAAAACAGACATTTATTTGCTGGTTTGGTCTCTCGTAAGAGTGACTTTAATAATCAGATCAAAAGCCAGCTTTGTATGTTTAATATTTTTGATTGAGGTTCTGGGTTCATACATTATCTCAATGAACTAGCTGGTTGGTCTGAGTTCAAATGGCTCAAAAGAAAGAAGAGCTTAGGCTCTGGGCCAATGTATTCAGAACAAAACCAAACTATTTGCCAGCTTCCCAAACCACTGCAATCAAAACCAGACAACAGGAGAAGATGTCTCCCGGAGCCTGCCAACACTTTAACTAGACTATGCTTCCACGGCGCGTGTGCCTCAGCCTAGTACTACGCCAAGTGTGTGCTCAGGATGCACCGTGGTGCTGACTCTTCAAATGATTGGCGGTGGTTTTTTTTTTTTCCTTTCTTTCTTTTCTTTCTTTATGCAGCTGCCAGCTAATCCTGGAACTCACCAGCCCACGTTCTAAAGCCAAGAGCTCACAGCAGACCCTGCAATATCTCATGCAATCGAACGCAATTAGCGAGGGGCAGGCTTCCGCTAGACCGCTCCCTTCACATTCTGAGATTTCTAACAAGTCAGCACCGCACCATGCTCAAGGGCTTCCAAGCCCGGCAGCGGCTCAAGATGCTTTGCTCTTTGTCATTTCCGAGACCATCACCAGGGTCCTTCTCCCTGCATCTCTGAACATGCCTGGCTCTAGGCTGATGACTTTTCCAGCACCACTCCAAAGCCACAGATCCTAGGTCATGTCATTACGGGTGAGGCATAGGCACACAGTGCTGTTGCAGAAGGTGTGGCTTGCTATGGCATTCCAAGATGAATGGATTCCCATTGGTCAATTCAAGCAACTAAAAGAGAGAACCAGTTTCCTGAACTCCTCTATTCCTTGTTCATTGAAAGCTGTCAATCTTTCTGGTGGCTTATAATAAGGGACCTACCCAACTTTTTGCTCCAGTTAAAATTGTCACCAACCACACACATCGTGCAGAGGGGGTTTTCAAGTGCTCTTTCTCACTAGCAAGAACCAGGACTCTTTGGACCACAGGCTGCTTCCATGGAAGGCGTAGGGAAAGATGAGCCTGGAGCAGCTTTTCCTGCCAGAAAGTCAAGAAGTATTTAGAAAATGGCAGAAACACGTCAACACAATCCAGAGCCAGCTTGGAGGGACCCCCATTGGCCAAACTCAGGACGATCTGAGCGACAAAATAAATGATGATAGCAATAAATTCAAACTCATTGAATAAAAGGAGAGTCCATAAGTCTGTACTCAGAGACATGAATAAGTGAGTAAACAGGGAGAAAAGAAAGCGTTCCCTCATAGTCAGGTGCTGTGGAGAGGAAATGTAGGCCATTTTACAACCATGCCAGCAAACCCTCTTTCAGACTCCAACAGATCCTAAAACTAAGGCCCGGGATTCTGATGAAGAAAATGATGCTGGCATTGACTCTGACTATTCCCCACTAATTATTTATCACTGTCAGAATGTCTGTTTGCAATAGACACACTGACAGAAACCACTACATCAAGTTAGCATCACCAGTGACGAGGCAAAGGGATCTCACGCATCCCTCATTCGATGGGCTGAGACTGAGGCACACCCCTTCTGCAGAGCTCCTGTGCAAAATGCAAAGACAGAACCAATATGTTCAGAAAGTATCAGAGAAAAAACAGTTTTTACAGAATAGCTCACATATACTCTTCAGAAACATTCAAGTCATGAAGAAGAAGGAAGATGCAGCAACTCCTCAGGAATAGGTCAGGCCATCATCATCGGGATGTTGGACCCACTTCTGGGGGACCACGTGAACTCTAAAGACATCACGGAATCCAGGGGAGGATGGAGTGGATTGTGGATTGGTGTGCAAGTCCCTGTCCTGATAATTACACTGATTGTATTTACCAGTCACCTTTCCTTGAGCTGTGAAAGGGTTGCAGCCCTTCATGGAGGGGAATCCAGGGCTGCAAGCTGCCCCATGGTGACAAGAACATTGGTTTGGGATGATTTGCTGCTGTATCTCAGAAGTACCAGAAACAGGGAGTGGACTGGGAATATGTCCAGGGCCTGCCTTCCCCAGAAGCCCACTGCTTCCACGTCCCAAAGGTTGCATGACCTCTCCAAACAGCACCACCTGTGGTGAGGGGGTCAAGAATTTTCTTATATTGGAGAAATATATCTTGAAGAGGATGGAGTAAAGGAGACATACTATTTTTCCATCTCAATTAACTAAAAAAAAAAAAAAAAAAAAAAGCCAGATGAGGTGATTCTTTCCTGTTATCCCACAAGAAGACTGCTACAAGTTTGAAGGCAGCCTGGGCTACAGAGAAAGTTTAAGTCTAGCCTGGACTACACATACACGAGTTGTGTGTGTGTGTGTGTGTGTATAATATATATATATATATATATATATATATATATACAAGAGGTAAGTTTTACTCAACAAGAAACCACCAAAAATGTGCCTACATATGTGTGTATGTGTACTGGAGTTTTTGTATATTGTGTGTGCTCACGTAAATATGACAAGAATAGAAACTCAAATGATCAAAATGTCAGTAATCAATAACCCTAGGTAAATAGTACGGAGGAGTTGGCTGTGCTACTTTTGTAGCATGAACTCACCTGCAGGGTGGGTAGAATATGTGTGCAATCCAGTACATTTCCAAAAGCTTCCAAGTTATGCTAGGAGTCTCAACCGAGGAAGAGTGTACCCTTTAGGCATATAGTTGGCAACATTTGTTGGCATTTTTGTTGTCACTCCTGGGGTGGATGATGATGCTGGCATCTATTGGGTGGCAGCCAGGGATGCCACTCTGCATCCCATGATGCACAGATGGCCCTACAACAAGGAGCTGGCTAGTCTAAGGTGTCAGCCATGTCACGTGTGAGAACCTTGGAGCTACACAATTAGCCTTTCCATAACGGCATGCTAGGAGGGTGGACTTTCAAAGAGATTAAACATGATAACTGAGAAGAATTAAATAAAGCTTAAGGATATATTACAAATCACATTTTAAATAGTATTCAAGGCTGATGACCACGAATGTTGATGGCAAATCAAAGCAAGACTTCGAAGTAAGGTGAAGTATGCACGGAGGGGCATCCAGAGTGTGAAAGTCCACCCCATTTACAGATGTGACACAACTCTATAACCATCTCTATAAAGATGAGGCGGGCAGCCAGAAGGCATCATTCAGTACTTTTGCTTTGTAACATCTGAAAATGTTAACAATGAAGATGGATCTATTTTTAACATTTTAACTGTTCTTTACTTTGTGGCCTGATTTAAAGTAAGAGAAACACTATTTGTGGGAAGCTGCAAGCTCTCTCAAATTCTTTAAGAATATTGGGGCTTTTTTTTTTGTATGTGTCTATGTGTGTGGTGTTCACGGATGTAGGTCTGTGTGTTTCCACATGTGAGTTCACACGTGACACAGTGTGTGTACACATGTTGTGAAAGCCTAAGGTTGACACTGGGAGTCTTCATTAATCACTCTCTACGTTATTTACATAGGTGGAATCTCTGGCTGAACCCAAATCCTCTGGTTTGGCTAGTCCGGTTAAACAGCGTGGTCCCCTGTCTCCACCTCCCAAGTACTGCGATTACAAATGGGTCTCCACACCTGCTCTTCTTTAATGTGGGTCCTGAAGGTCATGCTTGGACCACAACCACTTTATCCACTGAGCCATCATCTCCCCAGCCCTGCATATTGGATGTTTAAAACTGACAGTATTGATTTTTTTAATTGCAGCTGCAATCCAAGTTGGCAACAGCAAGGCATATGAATTTCACCAAAACAATACCGCGTTTTGAGGTGTGTACATCAGTTCTGGCCACACGTTCAAATGCCTCCATGACGACATGTTGTGACATGCTGCTGTAGCTGATGCCAAGAAGCCATTCCCGAAATGAGAGGAGACATTAAGTTCAGCTCTTGACATCCTCCATGTGAGGGTCCTTCTAAATAATCTTGAAAAACACATTGGTCTTTCAGGTTTGGTTATTTGGTTGCTTAAAATCGCATTATAACCATCAACAACAGTTTGTTAATGTAATTTCTTCCCATCCCTGCTCTCGCTGTCATCTGGAGTCATCTGTTACGTTGTCATGGCAATCCCCTGGGAACAGGTCTTGTTTCCATCCCTTCCTTTATCTAACTGCTGCCTGTAAGAACTACAAGGCCGTATCTTTAAAAACATGGATTCTCTTATCGGATTGTGGCTGACGATCAGCCTGCTTATTTTTCTATTCCCAGGGCTTACCCACATGATGAGGTATTCATCCCTTATTTAGACAAAACTGAGTATTTTAGACTCCAAACTTTTTGATGCTAAAACCCAGAAAGGGTTCAGTCTGTGTTTTCTGTTTTCACTCCTAAAATAACCCGAACAATTATTGTCATTTTTCAAGCAAATTCCATAACAGATCCCGTGAGCACAGTGACATCCGGGGTTTCTGCCATCAGCAGAATTGCCGGTTTGAGGATCAGAATCTGGGACTTGGACACCTCTGCATTTGCCAGGCTGACATCCTGCCTCCTAAATCAATGGATGCAGAACCTGCCTTCCTCTCAGTAGAACAAAGGGAACAGGGCAGAGGTGAGAAGATACAGAACATTTCGTATCTGCCATTCATCCATCATGTTCTGGGGGCCTTCAGTGTCCCGCTATTTCATTCTTATGGCTTAATAAAAGTTGGACCTGGCTTATAATCTGGACTTAACCTGTCTCTGTCTCTACCCCTGTCTTGAAAATACTCTATTACCACAAGCCAGCAAGTATGGCACTCTCTAAAAATATTGGTTATATTAATGATTTTTGCCCATAAAAATATATACAAAGTGACTTTAAAAGCACTAAAGCCACAGCAGAATGGCTAAAAATTAAGATGAATTAAGAGGGTGATGGCAGGGGACTGAAATGCAGTCCTCTTACTCATGCAAATGCAAGGAAGATGTGAATGCTCGCCTGTCATTCCAGCCTCGGAGAGCAAAGGCAGAGATGCCCAGAGCAAGCTGCCAGCAAGACTAGCTGTACCAGCCAGCTCTGGGGTTGATTGAGAGACTCTGCCTCAACACATAAGGTAGAAGAGATTGAAGAAGATTCCTAACATCAACTTTGGACATCTGTAGGCACATACGTGCATGGGTATGCAAGCATACCCATTGTCTCATATACCATATACATATGCACCCACATACATATGGGCTCACACACACACACACACATGCCACATACACATAGTATGTACCCAGATATGTGCAACATACACATGTGTTGCATATACATATGTATGTGCTCACATATGTGCAAACACACATAAGTGTAAAGAAGAAAAAAACTTTTAAAAACAATGGTGATGGCATAATTGGAGGAGACTCTCCACCCCTTATATAAAGTTGGCCTCCTGACACTCTGAGAAAGTCCAGCTGCCCAAAAGGGAGACCTCCTCCCTTAGACACCAGACAGAACATGAGAAGACAAAGTCGGGCAGCTGTCCTTCCTAGGGAAGCTGCTGCAGGTGATGGGGCTGAGTGGAACTTGCAGCATCCATGGCAGTGAGGATGTGCCACTCGGAGCAGAGGCAGGAGTAGAGGTGGCTGTCAACCATGCAAGCTGGGAGCAGGAGTGGAGCGTTATGTTTGCTCTGCCTGCTTGATCAGGGGGTGTGGACATGGTAGACAGAGCCATACCCAGGTCATCCCTGGTGACGAAGGGCTGGGCTGCACTTGCGTTCCTTAGCACTGCCCCCTCCTCATCCCAGCTCCTTTTGAGAACCATGGAGACTTTTTGTTTTCTTTCTTTTTCTTCCTTCCTTCCTTCCTTCCTTCCTTTCTTCCTTCCTTCTTTCCTTTTCTTTCTTTCTTTCCCTTTTTTTCTTCTTTCTTTTTATCATTTTCTTCCCACAAGGAATAATAAAGGCAGAGACAACATGAGGCATCTTGAAAGTACAGCACAGTATGAGCACAAATGTGCTCTCAGTTCAGAACGATCATCTGCCTGGTATAAACCACAGTGGAAATCAGAAGAGAGCTGCTGGACCTGAATAAGGAGAGAAAGTCCAAACTCAAGTGACCTAGGAAAAGACAGGGCAAACCAAAGGAGGTGAGAAGAAAAACCAACCAACCTGAAGGGAGGACATGGAGAGAGACAGAGACAGACAGAGACGGGGTATATGCAAAGGTCAGGATATGTCACTAGGATCCCAGTCCATGTTGCAAAAGGTAACAATAGACCGTGTGACTATCCCTACACATAGAAATGCAAAATTACATTCTGAATAGGAAGGATGAAGAAAAACGAAGAAACAAAATGAATGAAAGGCACATGAAAAATGGACCCAGGAACCATTCTAAGACACAAAGTCAGCACATGTTTGAGGAGAGCTTGCTGCCTTCCACAGAACACAAACTTCTCTAGAGCCTGGTGCTCTCAGCGGGGAGTGTAGCAAGGTCTGAGTTTGCTGAGTGAAGTCCTATTTCCTTTGAACTTTGAACACCTGAGAAATCACCTGAATAGTGAAACTTGCAGCATGCATCTTCATTGTCAGGGTAAAGGTGTGGTGTTACCTAAAACAGAAAACCAGAAACAGTCATCCGGAAAGCAATGTTCAGATCCAGTTTCCCCGCAGCCAGACACTGAGAAATGATGTCTTCCTGGGTCCATGTTTTGTGTTGTTTACTTGCTCAGATGGATACTCACAGTTTATTTATTGGCTTAAACATGTCCACTGGCAACATAATTCTGTTTTTATAAGATAGAATGATTCTAAGTTATAAATATCACATATATAAAGACAGAAAGACAGGTTACAAAGAATCCAAACCACTCCATTCAGTGGCGTTAGTGATCTGATTTCCTAAGAAGAAGAATTAAGGGACATGTGGACTTATTGAAAATAACCTTCTTTGGATGATTTTTCATTAATTTATTTGTATCAATTTAATATTGAAAATTAAAAATATAAAGCATTAATCAAAGAAAACTCATATACATGTCTTTTGGAAGTAGAAAGCGTACAAACCAAAAATACGTAATTTGTATAGAAATCTATGATAACAGGTTTGGAGAGCTAAATAAAAACAAAAACTAAGATACATTTTAGAAATGGCCAAGAGGTAATTATCCCAAGAAAGCAGGATGACTTGATTGTCACTCCAACAATTCCAGACAAGAAGGAAGCAATGTTAGAAAATATGAGATGGAAGCATATTCTTCATGGATTGTCTGCTACCTCAATTAATTAACTACAATTAACAGTATGGGTCAGAGATAGCCAGGTAAAAATAAATGTAGACATCGATATCTTCCCCTATATTTATAAGAGTAACAGAAAACACAGAATTCCAAAGAGTAATTTTAACAAAAGTATTTAGAATCAACTGTAAAACCTACTGAGAGCCAAAGAAAAATGTTTGCAGAATAAAGAGTTATGATATTCATTGTTACAGAAGAACATTAGTAAAAATACGACAACATGTCAAACTCCCCCAAAATAGTTTCTGTAGTCACAGCGTGGCAGTGAATGCTGTGAGAACAGCCGGGAGGCCAGGGCATTGCCTCACCACAGGCTAGCAAAAATTAAGAGGGAAGGTGCTGGCTCACAACACCCACTCAGAGCAGGCCCTCAATGACCTCACTTCCTCTCACCAGGCCCCTCCCCAAAGGTTCTGCCACACACACCCCCAGTCCTGTGGGCTGCGGACCACTCCTTCAATATAGGGGCCTTTGGGGACCTTTCAGATCCACACTGGAATATCTTCCTTCTCAGAAGACAGTAAAATTGCTGGCAGATGTTTTAAAGTAAAATGCAAGTCATAAAAGAAGAAGAAAATATAAATGTCTGAACTTGAGGGGGAAAAGAGTGTGCTACAACAAAGAACATGAGTCCAACGGATTCTATAAAACGTTCTCACATATAAATCTTACAGGCGAGATGTAAAAGACGTAAGGCAAATCCACCAGATACATGACAAGCGTATATCATTTACCTATGGAAAAGCTCTTAAACATGAGAGAAAAGAATGAATCTCTTACTGGACAGATAGACAAGGACTGAAAAGACTTGCCATGAGGAGAGCCATGTGGTCATAGTGTGCCCTGATACAGTCTCTGCTTCTCAGCCAGCAAAATCTCCAAATTGAGAGGGCTGGAGAGATGGCTCAGTGGTAAAAACAAGACTGGGCAGCTCACAGCTATCTGCAACTCCAGCTCCAGGGCATCTGACACCCTCTTCTGGCCTCCACGCCTCCACCCACACTCAGGTGCACACACACACACACACACACACACACACACACACACATACACACACATTTAAAAAAAATACAAATCTAAATAACAGCAAAGAATGGATTGTATAATACAAGATCTAGCCTTTCGGGCAGAACCAGCAGGAAGGTCAGTTTATGTGTGATTTTTCTGAAATGCTGTTTTCATGCGGATTTGAAATTTGTCACAGCCTTTGAACAGAGCGCTCTATTTTTGCGGATTCTCCCGAAAGGACCTGACAGCAGCAATCACGCACCATCATGTGTCTTGTCCCTGATTGCAACAGTATTTTCAATGGCAAAAATTGGTAAATGATCTCCACTGGCAAGGTTTCTGCACATTGAATTCACAGGAAGGATTCTACTCGTGGGGGTGTCCAGAATGGAAAGCAGTCAGAAGCTATAGTCAGGTGCACAGACCAGGTGAGAAAACAGCACACTCTGAGGAGACGCGCTTCGGCCTCAGAACGACATGGCCATGCCCCTGCACTGAAAGACAGTAGGAGAAGATGACCCTGCCAGCCAGAGGCTGGCATAGGTGGGGCCTTCTCTTGCGCTTTCAGAAGTTTTACAATGTGTGGGTATATTTCTCTTTGGAGCTACTGGGGATTGAACTCAGGGCACTTGCTAGGTAAGTGCTCTGTCATGGAGCCATACTTACACCACCTCACCCCTGCAACTGAAGCACCATGGAATCCTACAACCTTTCTTATGCTGTCCAGCTTTGTACAAGGCAGAACTGAGCATCCAGGCCACCAAAAGGCTCCTGGGTGGTTTTTCTCCTCCATATACTGATATTTCTGTCAGTTTGTATACCACCTGTACAGGCAGTATCGACCCTTTAAAGCCTGGAGGTTGGTGGTCTGGACACTTATGTGGTTGTTTCTTCTTCTCGAGGTGTCTTGACCTCTGTATTCTGAGACAGAACAAGAGAGAAAGACATGAGAGTTTGTGTAGAGCAGTTTTTCTGTCTGGCTGTCAGCAGGAACTCAGACAATGGGTCCTTGACCACTGGTGTGGCTGGTTCATCTCTACAGTGTTCTGGGCCATGGGTGTTCCCAGCCCTTCAACTCTGACAGGCTGGAGAATGTCACCCTGCTGGCACCTTGGCAATGTGGCCAAAGGGGACAAGAAGAGTGTATTCTTGAGGTTCTGTGAGAGCCATACCAGGCTTCCCAAAGCAGCAGGTGCACATGGGAGGAAGCCAGGAAGATGCCCTCTAACCAAGCTCCACTTCTGCCTTCTTCAAAACAGGGCTATGCTAGGAAGGTCTGGGAGGCTTTTATAGTCTACGTAGTCTGTGTTTGTCAATGGCCCGTGGAGGCTAGAGAGATGGTTCAGTGGTTAAAAGTATTTGTTGCTCATGCATAGGACACAGCTTCAGCTCCTAGCACCCATATAGTGGCTCACAACCATCCTTAACTCTAGTTCCAAAGGATCCAATGCCTTTTCTGAACTCTGCAGGCACCAGGCACACAAATGGTCCACATGTATATATACAGACAGATAAAACACTCATACATGTAAAACTAAATAAATAAACAAACAAGCAAAAATATATGTCAACCCATGACCAGCATGGTGCCCATGATAGGTATGAATGGGGCCCAACATAAAACTTACTTAACTTTTTATTAGATCTTGGGGCAGTTTGAATGTAGTTGGTCCCCATAATCTCACAGGGAGTGGCACTGTAAGGAGGTGTGGCCTTGTTAGAGTAGATGTGGTCTTGCTAGAGGAAGTGTGTCACTGTGGAGGAAGGTTTTGAGGTTTCATATATGCTCAAGATACTGCCTCCTGTGATAGACCACTTCCTGTTGTCTGCAAGATGTAGGACTCTCAGCTCCTTCTCCAGCACCATGTCTGCCTGCACGCTGCCATGTTCCACCATGATGATAATGGACTGAACCTCTGAACTGTAAGCCACCCCAATTAAATGTTTCCTTATAAGAGATCCCGTGGTCATGGTGTCTCTTCACAGTAATAGAAACCCTAACTAGGACAGATCTTTTTTGTCATATTTTAAAACACAGCTAGTCAGTTCTTGGGTCCTGTCACAATGTCAGAGCTTGGACATATCTGAGAGATTCAAAGAAAACTTCGCATTAGAAGCTCAGGGCTGTTCCAAATACTCCTGCTCTCTCTCCTCTTTCAGACACAGAGGGTCTCACTGCTCTTTCCACCATAGCTCAGAGCTGATTATATTACTACTCTGGCCAATGAGATCTTGCCAAAAGCGACATCAAAAAATGCTGTTCATTTCTCACGAAAGCTTCAAGAGAACCCTCCTGTCCTGTTCTAAGGCCAGGCAAGGTTCCAGAGTAGAGCTGCTGTATCAGCCCAGATCTTATTCTAAGATCAGCATGTCTTATTCTAAGATTTACTTAATATTTTATGAGTATGTGTGTGTCTGTGCATCACATGCATGCATGTGCATTGCAGGCCAGAAGAGGATATCAGATTTTCTGGGACAGGCAGTTGTGATCTGCCATGTGGGACCTGGGAACCAACCACTGTCCCCTGGAAGGGTAGTAAGTACTTTTAACTGCTGCTCCTTCTCAGCCCTAGGCTTTTAACAAGGGAAAGAGGCACCTTAGCTACACTATGAATGAGACCCAGGGGCTGTTTGTTACTGAAGCATAGCTTAGATTATCCCAACTGTTAACACTGTGGTTGAGAAAAAATTATCTCTAAGATGCCAAGGTCATGGAGAAGGGCACATTAGGTGCATCCTTAGTGATTCTCTCTTTCTAAGAAAACGCAGGAATCTATTAGGAGCCAGCACCAAACCTCAGGATGATTGATTTGCCTGGAGTTTTAGACAGGAGTCAATGAAGAGAAGAATAAACAAGGGACTCTCTCAGCTCTTCAGTTCTTTAATCAAGCAGGAAAGGCGCCATGGCCTCCACTGCAGGACTGAATTCAGCTGAAGGGGATCAAGTTGGAGCAGAGATGGTGACATTTCCCAGTCCTCAGGCTGGCCTCAGGTGACCTACGAATACTTGTCTGGGGTATCCACTTCAGGCCACAGCAGCCTGTTGTATGGGACAAATTTATTGGCTATGTAGACAAATGTTTGCAAGGGCCATGACTTGAGTACAAATTTTCTCTAATTTCTCTCTCTCACTATCTAATGTCATCTTGATAGAAACAAGTGTTATGGAGGCTGGGAAGTTAGGAAGTCACCATGCTATCAGTCAGGTATACAAAGTAGAACCAAGTGCCAGAGACCACCACTGACCAGTGGTTGGGTGTTAGAACTTGTGGGCCATGAGCTGCCCTGGTTTCTCCATCACCTGATCCAGCCCTAAGGGCACTGACTTGCCTGGAAAAGCTATGAAAGGAAGTGCTCTCAGATCCTAGTTGATGGCAGGCAAGCAGGAGCATCTCTGTCAGATCTCATCTGATAGAATTTCAGGGGGGAGAAAAATCAAATTAAAACATTCATCCAATTAGTAAAATATGCGGTAGAGATGATAAATCATTTTTGAATTTTTCTAACTCCCATGATCCCTTTGGAATTGAACTCATCCTCTCTGCCAATGTCACGTCTATCAACTCAGACCCCTGTGTCTTAGCTAATGATATTTCAACCTGAGAATTTGGGAGAACTGTGAAATTCATAAAAGAGATATTCGAGACCTCATAATTATGCCAGGTTATATCTCGATTTTTCAGAACCATTTGTATTTTGTGAGGATAAAATGTAATCGCTAACAGAAAAGTTAATTAGTCCAGTAGCCCAGACACTAGCCAAGAAGTTGCCCCCAAATCTTGAGTCACTAAAATGTAGCCACAGCCTTCTCACATGGCTGGAATTCTGGTTTTAGATGGCTGTTTTCTTGGCATATGACCATGTCTTTCCAATGCAGCTGAGAGTTGGGCTTTAGAGCCAGGGAGACTGTCCACTTGGTAAAGTGCTTGTCAAGCATGACAACCCAAGTTGGATCCCAGACATGGTGGTGCATGCTTGTAATCTCAGCACTCAGGAGTCAGAGACAGATATCCTGGTACTCACTGGCCAGTCAGGTCTAGCTTAATCTGTCAAGCTCTAGGCTAGTGAAAGACTTTGTCTCAAAAAAGGGGGTGGGGGCATATATCTACCTTCACATGTGCACATACACTACCACAGGATTATGCACACACACACAAAGAAGAGTTAGGTTAAAATGGCCAAAAGACCTTAGGAGAAATTCAGCCACAACATAGATTATCTCCTTCAGGGAGCTTACTTGTGGCTGAATGTGATGGGAGCAGGGAGCTACACAGCATGAGGAAGGGGCAGATTGCAAAGTCCCATCCAGAGATGCCATTCAAAGTCTTGGCCTGGAGCCCGGGCATGTCCTGTGCCTTATGGGTGAATTCTAAAGAGCAGGCAAGGGAGGCATCTCTAGGAGAGGCATTCGCAATGGTCCTCACCAGATTTCTATTTGAAGTTAAATTTCCATGTCTTCAAATTTTTACCAGATTCACTTTAAGAATTAACTTGCATTGGAAACTATGGGATTTTGTATTAATTTTCAGTTTTTGCCTCTTTTCATGTGAAATTCTTCAGAGGCTGAGGTATCGTGCCGTGAAGTCATAAATGATTGAAGTTTAAGGTGATATGCTTTCTGTCATTCATTATTCATTTAAAGATATTGGGAAGTCTGTGTTAAAATTAAAAATGTAGTATACAAATTCATCTTTCTGTTTATTCAAATGTTTTATTGCACACCTGCTATGTGACAGTCACAATTAGCGTGCAGGAATAGCAGAAGAATCGGGTGTGAGCACCTTTCCAGATCTCTCTCTTTTCTAGCACAAACTCTCTGGTATGTCTTCCATGTGCAAAGCCCTCAACATCCAGCAGGGCCCTCCAGTGACAGCCTGGAGGCCTGTGCTTGTAGCTACTCACAGGGGGAGACTAAGGTAGGATTATTGCAAGTTCAAACTGACTGGGCTGTACAGGGAGATCAAGGCCAGCCTGGACAATTTCGTGAGACCCTGTCTCAATATAAAAAGTGAAAGAAGGGCCGGCCATGTGGCTCAAGGGGAGACTACTTATCCAGTGCGTGCAAAGCCCTGAATTCAGTCTACATTTCTGCAGCCAAACCACAGCAAAAAAAAACCTCTCCTAATCCCTTCACACTGTCTCCCCTTCTGTTTCGTCTTCTACTTTTGTCCCCAACACCTCAACTGACACGAGAGACTTCCACAGTTAATATCTCTAATTAATATCCTTTAGCTGAGGATGACCCACCTCCTTAAGCCGTCATCTATAAAGCACATTTATTGAACTAATTTGTTTTTACTTTCATTTAGGTGCACTGATGCAAATTAATGACATTAGCTAATCAAGTGCAGCAATGATTTAGAAAGGAAAAGAAAGGGGTGTGTCTTCTCCAATGAAAAGTGTGTTCAGCCTCCACAGAATGACCCAAGTGAGTCCTACTGGATCACTCAATAAGGGTCCTCTCAAACTCCATCTGTGAACATTTGGTCGGTCCTTTTATGGAGAAAAGACATTTCTCTGGGTCTGTATTAATTTTGTGCACATCTGTGTTCTCACCTAATCCCTACCCGCATACCACTTCAATTAAAATTAACAGAAGTCAAATCCTTGAGTGGTTTTAATTGCAATATGGAGATTATAAATGGTACCCACCTTGAACCATGCAAAAAATTATGTTTTTCCTTAGCTTCTCTCTCAGGAATAATATTTAGGGATGGAGTATGGAGAGTCTTCATTTTTTGTGTGTGTTGCTGGATCCAAATGATATTGTGAGCCTTCCAATGGGCAAAAGTCAATCAAAATTAATGCAAAGGCACAATTAAGGAGTGTGTTAAAGAAATGCCTTCTCGTTCTGTTCAAGGACATGTGGCGGGACAGGTTGCCAGCGAGAGGATAATGTTGGGCATGCTTTAATGAGGCAAGCATAATTATATGTCAGCCTGTGAGTGATGCAGTAAACGGCTTTTTCTCTTAAGTGGGTTAAATAGTGCCCTTACATCTGGTTTACAGCATTCACACAACACTCCCTTCCTCAAAGATACACTTCCAGCAGCCTGAGTGAATCACCTGACCTTCCAGCCAGCCAGAGGAGATGTATTGCTGTGCCTCGTTTGCATGCACACTCCACACACAGAGATCAGTCTGCTGAACATTTAGCCTCACCCTGGCTGAGTGTGTGGTGAATCTTGTTTATAGACTTCAAACCATCGCCGCCATTTGGGGTTCTGTGTTCACTTGTTGGTGTGTTGGTTTTAGCCAAACTCTCAATGGAGTCCACACATCCTCCTAAAAGCAACAAGTAACCTGCTCTCCCTCTACCAAGGAAGAACCAAAGGCTCCCACCCACACAAGAACAGCGAATTTTCCTTAGAGAAGCCATTGAAGTGTCTTCGGGAATAAGCTAAGGCAAAGGACTTGTCACCAAGACAGAAGATATGATAGAGAAAGAAAGAGTGAAGGCTGACACAGAAACCCAGACAGATTAACCACACTTCACAGGAAAAGGCGCCTGCAACTTTAAGAACAAGGGCGCTGGAGTTTCAGCCCAGCTTTTTATTTTACTACTTTATTGCCTGCTTCCCAACTACTTGGACAAATACAAAACAAGAATTACAGTGCACCATAAGTTATTTTAATATCCTGTAGTGCTGCATACTTCCAATGAAATCCCAGGGCTATTATTACGCCTCCCTGTTTGTGTGAAAATGTCAAGTTGTTTGGAGTGACTACATACTCTAAATTATATATAACTGTTACTTTATAGCTAATAGGCACTAAAATTACTTTAAAACAGAAATGTAAAGTTATATTTTCATCCTTTTTGACAGATAATAAAGCTTATTTATGACATACGGCTTCTCGGGCATTAAAACATCCCATGTTTACAAAAACATTAAAAAACATTATTACTTGATATTTAAAGGAATGAAAAAAAGCCAAACTATTAGGAAAATATTTGTACAACTTGGTGACTCCTCTGTTTTGCCAAGTGCTTGTAACTTCATTTATGAAAGCGACTGGCTCAAATACTTTTTAAAATTAAAAGCATTTGCAAGTTCAAATTGAGGCCACTGATTCAAGATCTGTCCTGTTCCATAATGTGTTGGTATGCACAAATCTTTTCATATGTGTTTTAGACAAAATGATGACATATGATAGATGGTGCCTATTTATTTTAATATGTATCCTGAGAAGATAGGTCACTTAATTATTCTATCATCAAATCACTAGGCGGAGTTGAATGATACTTGTTCTTGCTCAGAAACTAACTTTCCCATTTCCGCTTCTCCACTGGGACCAGATTGCTCGATAATCCCCCAACATTACAGTCCTTTCTATTCATCCATCTGTCCACAGCTCAGCCAGAAACACTGGGAAGCAGATGAGTCCATAGAAGGGGACCCCAGTCCCGCCCCTGGAAGACTCTTCGTTTTAGACATGGAAGAAGAGGCAGCCCAAACCTCACCCAAAATCACACAGCAACCTATGGCAGGGTTCACTCTTGAACACAGCGAATAGGGGTAGAATCCAGAAATGAAGGAGTTGGCATTCTTGGGATCCATCCTACGGGGATTATTTTAGAAAGCTACGTTTCAGGAACCCACAGGGATTTGTTCCTGGTACCGGAGTCATCTTCCTGTCAAAATGATGAAAGGGAAGCCAGGTGGTGGTGGTAGCAGCGCACACCTTTAATCCCAGCACTTGGGAGGCAGAGACAAGTGGATCTCTGAGTCAGAGGCCAGTCTGATCTACAAAGCCAGTTCCAGGAGAGCCAGGACTGTTACACAGAGAAACCTTATCTCAGAAAAAAAAAAAAAAAGTGTTGAGAGAGGACAGAAGTGAGTCTGTGACCACTTCTTCCTCACATCCCACAAAGCTCTGAGATCTTTCAACCACCATCCTGCCAGGAACTAAAAGGCAAGGCCAGAGAGCCTCCTCTCACTCTCCTTAGTCCATCTGTGGTGTCTGGACCTCAGCTTGGCCTCCTGTCCCTGGTGTCTGGGAGGCCAGGCTCCATCCTAGTTGCCAATTCCATCTTCTTCCTTCCTGTAAGTTCTTCAGATCTTCAGATCCATCTACGAAATGATCTTTCTGTTTTGGGGTCAGAGATAGTTCTCAAGCTGGCAAATATAGAAAACCAGAGTTCCCCCTGAAACACCCCCCCACCCTCCTGTACTCACTGAGGATTCAGTGAGTGGAAGCTGTCTTTGTCTCCAAATGCCACACCAGGAAGGGACAGGTGTTAGACTACCCTGAGGACTACAGTGGACTGCACAGAGCCCAGCATCCAAGGAACACCACCTTCACGGTTTTCCCGCCCCACCCTCACATCCAAACACCCTCCTGAAGGTTGCAGTGGCAGCCTGGTTCAGGTTGCTCATGCAACACCAACATTTCTAAAAGGCATCAGATTTCCTGTCCATGAATGGTGAGTCTCTCCTTCCAGGGGGCCAACTTGCTGCACATACCTGTTTGCTGTGGTCCTCCAGGTCCTCACCACTGTGAAGGAGACCTCAGAGTTACCCTCCCTGCCCCAACTCTGCAAGGAGAGTGAAGCACAGCCCCTGGATTTCCAGCTGTCTCTACCATCTGGTCCCTGAGGGCTCCAGCACCAGGAGGTTGTGGTCCCTGGAGCTGGCCCTTGTCCACAAGCCACCAGGAATCTGCTGCCCGGGGCCAGAAGAATCTGAACTCTATCAAGTCTTCTCTGCAGGAAGCCCTGCAGGAGGCTGGTGAGCAGCTTAGACGGAGGACAAAGGGGTTAGCAGTGCTTGAAAAGACGAACCTCTGATCACACCCAGCAGACTTTGTTCCTCCTCCCATGCCATCATTAAGCATTAATCCAGCCCAGGGAGGGGGAGAAGCTGGTCTCTTCTGGATAAAAGGAGGGGAAATTATAGCATTGCAGGATTCTGAAAAGAAACATATTAGAAAGACATAAACATGATCGAATCTATTGTGCAGTTCACCTGTACACACTGGTGCAGGTCCACATGGATTCACACAATCCCAGGCATAGGAGGGAGCCCCCAAAGGGAGCAGGCTCTGGGAAAACTCAGGAACCAATAGGTCTCATGACAATTTTTGAGGAATCCTTTGACTTGATATCAGTTTTAACATCAGACCAGCCCAAGGAGTCAGGAATATTCACCTATTGGCTTAGCACAGGATTGTAACCCTTCTATGCTGGCAGGTGTAGTAGTTTCATCTTCTAAGATTTTATGAGAGAAAACATGGTTTCCTCGGGAGTTGCTATAATGTATTCTGTTGTTTATTGACTAGATCAAATGAGAAGATAATGAGCAAGGGCCATTAGCAGAAATGAAATGTGTTATGCAAGGAAGTGTTTACAGAATTTATGTAAATAAAGGTGCTAATCCCAGCCACAAGATACAGAGCCGGTTCAAAGACAGGGTCCTTAGGTGCATCCACTTAGCATAAGAGATAGGGTTTGGAGAAGTCTCCATGGATAAATTCTGCTTGCTGCTCAAGCATGAGGCCCGGAGGCGATGAGCCTCAGCACAGGTATAAAGATCTGGGCATAGCCAGTGTTCCCAGCACTGGGAGGCAGAGATGTGAGGATCATGGAGATTTACCTCACCAGCCAGTCCAGCCTAATGGTGAGCACCATGTTCAGTAAGAGATTCTGAATCCGTAAGGTGGAGAGAAATTGAGGAAAACACCCTATATGGACCAGACATCAACCTCTGGCCTCCACACAGACACTTGCATGCATGGTCAGGTACACACACACACACACACACACACACACACACACACACACCATCTTATGTGGTACAAAGCCTGTCTTCTTTATCCACAAGGACCATAGTGTAGTTTATTCAGCAGGATTTTCCTGTGAGCCCTCCCGAAGACTCCTCACTCCTGTGAGATTCACAATCTAGAGTGTTCAGAGACTGGCCTTTCTTTCATAGACCCTGATACAACTACTATCAAGCCTTCCAGCCGTCTAAGAAGTCCTACAGCAGACCCAACCCTTCCACCACTCAGAGCCAACTTGAAGACTTCAGCTCTCCTCTCCTCTCACTCCTGGTGTCAGCAGACATACTAATTCCTATGAAAATGGGAGAAGAGAGCTACAAATGAAGCTAACAGAGTAGAAAACAGAAATTGTGGAATTGACAGGATAATGGATATTCTTGCAAACATATTACGTGAGGCAACCCAGACTCAGGGGGACAAATACCACCTATTCTCTCACGTGCAGACCTAGTTTCTAATTGTCAACAAGGTGTGTTTGATGGAAGCAAAGCGAGGCAAAGGACAGTAAACTGGAAAGGGACCCGGGAGATGAGATGAGGGCAAAGAGGAGTGAAAGGAGGGAGGCAGGGAGGACAAAGGACATCCGAGGTTCTCCGGTAGAGAGTAGAATGCTGAGGTCAAGATTAACACTAAGGAAGAGGGGCAGGGAGATAAAAGACAGGAGTGGTGTGGGGAAGGTCTGCCTGAAAAATGCCACAAGGAAGCCTCACTATGAAGGCTAATTAAAAATAAATAATTTTTTTTTAAAAAAAGAAAGAAACAATCCAGAGATGAAGAAGACAGGAGAGGCTGGTCTCAATGACAGATGGCCCATCTCTGGTCCGGCCAAGTTCTTGGAGCAACCCTATAGAATCCCAACTGTGGCATAAAGTGTTAAAAGCAAGGGACTCCGCCGCCCGCCCGCAGCTGACAAAATTCTGTCCTGTGAAAACATGTCTTTGGGTCTTTGCTTTGGAGCTCACACTCCTCAGTGAGCCGGCAGTGAACTCCCCTGCTTCAAAGACCACCAGCTCCACTCCCAGCAATAACCACCGAGAGAGGCAAGCAGAGCGAGGGAGAGCTCCGAGAGGCAAGCCGTAAATAACAAGAAGCGTCACTTTTCATTACCGTGTATCAAATATATGTTCATAAAACACTGAAATTCAAAGTAAATAAAACCTTAACAGCACAATCATTTGGCTTGCCTGATCTAAGCAGAGAAGGTGGGTAAAACGAGGTTCAGGAGGCCCGATTTGCAGCAGAGTGCTTGCCTGGAAACAGGGAGCCCAAACTTAGCAGGGATGTCAGAGGGATGAGTTCACTACTGTGTGCACAACCCGAGAAACAAGTTATGGAGCTTGTCTCGGCAGACCATACTCTAAACACAGCAAAGAGTTTAAGATCGTGGGAGACAGTAAACAGTACAGTAGAGAAGGTCAATTTCTACACAATGAGAGTACGAAATGAAAGACTGGTGTGCAGGAGGAAACCTTAGGAAGGCTGGGTAACAGTTTGCCCATCTCTCCTGTTGGGAGAGGTCACTGCAGAGGTAGATGAGGGCAGGAGAAAAGGCAGACTGATTCAGGGTTTGGGGGTGAGGCTAAGGAGATGGATCCGTTAGATTTGTCCTCAACTCCTAAACTCTCTGGCCAAACACAAAGAGATCCAATCCCCCAGAGCTGTCAGACTCAGAGTGGTCACACGTCAGAGGCCAGCAGAAATGGATGGCTGCTACCCAATATTACACTCAGCAACTAATTCCAAATGGGAAAGTCCAGGGCACGGTGGTGAAGGAAATAATACATTATTGATTGCCCTGCTGGGTGAAAGACTGGGAGCTGGCAAACTCTTCACCAGCAGACTTCTGTAAGGGACTCACTTTCACTGAACGTGCTATGATATTGATAGAACGGCCATGGGGCTCCTTCACACCTGTGAGAATTGATGGTTCCTAGAGGAAATTCATGTGGAACTGTGGAGACGTGGGCAGGAAGGTCTGAGACACTTCTAAGTATTGTGGCCTGTGCTGTTGATAGAACTGGTCGCTGAGGCACCAAACCTGGAGCCAAATTCAGAGATGGAAGCAAGGAGACAGGGTCTGCCCTTGGAAAGTGAAAGGCGAGATGGTTTTTGTTGGCATTGGGCTGAGACTCTTATTTTAGATGAAACACATTTTCTTAACAAATTTGTATAAAGTGGGGAAAATATCTAGCAACTTCTTCTCCTCCTTCTCCTCCTCCTTCTTCTCCTTCTCCTTCTGCTTCTGCTTCTTTCCCCCTCCTCCTCCAGACAAATTTTTATATAGCCAAGGCTAGCCTCAAACTCATTATGTAGCCAAGTAAAATCTTGAATTCTGATCTCCTGCCTCTGCCTCCCAAGGGCTGGAATTATGGTGTGCACCATCATACCCAGTTTATGAAAAACCCAGGGCTTCATGAATATTGGGCAATCATTCTGCCAACAGAGCTTTATCCCCAATCCCAACTTAATTATTAATAGATTCTTCTTATGTCTACGAATTCATACTCCTTTAACGCACATTACTGAGTACATGTGTCCAGTAAGTTGACTCTCAGCTAATTACCAGATCTGCCTTCACTTTCTTAATGTAATTGGACATATCATTTGCTTCCAATTGACACTCAGGGATGTCACCTGCTCCACAAGTCTGCCCTTCCTGAACACTGTGATGTCCTAAGGTATGGGTGATGCCAAGCCAGCACTGACCAGTACTCTGCAAGCTGGAGAGATGTTATTGTCCCTGGTGGTCAGCGGGAAAGTGAAGAGCTACCCAGGTTTATGCTAAGGAAGGAACAACTCCCAGCACTGGTTGTATCCACATTTACTCCTCTGTTGCAAGCACTGCCCCAGCAACCTCACAGGTGGGTCTGTGGGTACCAGGCTTATCTTCAGAGTATGTGGTCTCTCATGTAAACCCGGTTTCAGCATAACCCCCTTCTAAACTTGCATCTTTGAGGCTGAGTTCTTACATTTTGCAAAAGCCAGACCACAAGTACCTAAGTTCAATTTCCAACACACACACACACACACACACACACACACACACACACACACACACGAGTATATGCCTATTAATGTTAGCATAATGACTTGCATCTGTAATCTTAGTGCTAGAGAGATAGAGAAGGGAGGATCCCTAGGGCTTTCTGATCAGCCAGTTTAACCTAGTTAGTGATTTCTGGGCCAGAAGGACACATGCTTTGAAAAAATAAGGTAGATGTCACCATAGGAATGACAACAAAGGTTGTAGCATGAATCTTAACAGTTCTTATTAATAAAATCAAACCCAGGCCAGGTATTGGGGTGAAATGCTGGAAGGTCAGAGAGACAGAACAAGCCACAGCTATCTCACCTTGCCGGATCCTCAGCTGGTCTTGTTTCCTCAGACTGGAAGCCTCTGTGTCCTCATATCCGAATGACTCTCAGCTGAACTGCTGCTAGAAGCCTGAATGATTAACCAGCCCAAATGCTTCTCCAGGCCAAATGCCTACCCAGGCCAAAATGCCTCAAGTTTCTTCACGCCTTATATACCTTTCTGCTCTCTACCACCACTCCCTGGGATTAAAGGCTCGCTTTCTGGGATTAAAGGCATTTTCACCATGCCTGGCCATTTCCAATGTGGCCTTGAACTCACAGAGATCCAGAGGGATTTCTGTCTCTGGAATGCTAGGATTAAAGGCGTGTGCTACCACTGCCTATCCTCATGTTTAATATTGTGGTTGTTCCGTCTCTGACCCCAGATAAGTTTATTAAGGTACACAATATTTTGGGGAATACAATACCACCACAAAACGTTGTCCTCTGGTCTCCATATACTTGTTCCTAAACACACACACACACACACACACACAGAGAGAGAGAGAGAGAGAGAGAGAGAGAGAGAGAGGTAATAACCAAACAATTGGTATTGAACACTTCAGGTGGCCTATTAGAAAGATTAAAATAATTCTTTAGAATCCTTTCTGTCTCTATGGCTTCTTCAAATGCCCCCCAGTAGGAAAGGCACATCCGTGATTAGCCATGGTTTCTTCTAAACACAGTAGAAACTTGTGTTCAAACAAACAAGCTCTAATACTCACCCAAGAAGCTCAGATATACAGCCAGCACACAGGAGTGGCCAGTTGATGGCTGTGATGGAGTCTCTCTGGACTTGGAGGTCCACATCCAGCTTCTTCTCCAGGTTCCTTTCTCCCAGCTCAGGGTTGTCAGTCTAGGACTTGGCTAGCCCTATTCCACCCAGCCTCAGGGGTGTGGCTGTGCTCTCCCAAACTACCCCATCTAGTCCTGCTACAGTAGCCCCAAGTTGAGGCTGAACACAGACAAGCTGCTGATTAAGTAACTACGTCAGTGCTCACAGTGAGCTCAAGCATAGGCCACCTCCCCAAATGCGAACGCTGCAAAAGCAAACCTGTTCCCAGCAAATCCCAACCATGTCATCTGTCACATGGCAAGCTTTGAAAACAAAGCTACACATATCTTAAGATGAGTGAACGAAAACCGAACGAGTAAGAGATACTTGGAAATCTCCTCTAAGACTCGTTTTCTTTGCCCATTACAACCAAAAAACTAAAATAGATTTCAAAACTGCTACACTCATAAAGTATAAGCAAAGCTGAATGACTATGCTTTAGAAGAGGATTTCTAGTGATGTTTGCTGAGGTACACACCTCGCCTGTGGTCACTTGTAGACAATGACTTCATTTGCTAAAAAAAAAAAAAAACCTCTAAATGCTGCAGTTGGTGAGGAAAGGCAGTGACTCAGTCTCTGGACAGCGCTCCTCCTGCCCTGTCAGTGAGTAACTACCACCCCCACACAGAACTCAGGCCCTAAAGTGCAGTATTCACTTAACACGCTACTTAAGCCTCCCACCTGCAAAGGCACCTGCTACCACAAGCAGAAGACGAGGGGCGGCAAAGAAGGGGAGTGTGCAAATGGCCACCAAATGGGCCCGGTTTTGATACCATCAAATTTTCATAGACTGGCTGCTTAATGTCTTGTTTGATGCAGAAATCAAAAAAGGACATGTCACTCAAAATGGACACTGTCTCAGGCACAGCATCACTGTCCAGTGTCAGGTGTATAGGAAAGGTGAGCAAGCCTTGCAGCAGTTCAAAGCGTACACAGCCATCCCTTGGCACCATGAGCGTTTGTTTTTAAGAAATCCCTTGGAGACAAACGTACAGATGCTTGGGTGCTTATGTAAAACAGCTTAAGATTTACATACACCACACTCCTCCCTACATTTCAAGTCATCTCTAGATTGCATATAATACCTAATAACATGTAAATGCTATGTAAATAGTTTGCATAGTGAATCATTTATGAAGAAATGACAAGAAAAACATTCTGCACATGTTCAGCATGGAATAGTTTTGCAGATACAGGATCTATGGACCCATCAGCCACTGAGATTTTTCTAAGTGCTAGAGACCTGCAGCTAGGACAGTCACGCTTTCATAGCTGTATGGCCGATCCCTCCTATAAGCTCAGGGCAAGATTGGTTCACGTGGGTGAATGCTATTCAGGCCACCAATAACATCCCAGGGCCATTGCTGGTGACCCTTCGGACGTGCCATGCTCTAGATGAACCTCATGACCCTGGTGAAGTGAGATAACAATACCCTGGGTGGCAAAGGGCATCCAGTCTGGAAATTCCATCACAGCCCTACTCTGCTTCACCGGGGTGAGTTGAACCCCACAGAGCATGGGTGAGAGGAATGAAGTTAATGTGTCTTCTCAGTTTGAGGAAATGAACTGCTTCTTGTGCTTACAAGGCTCTTTGGGGAGGGGGGTCAGTGTTTGGACCCCAGCTCCCAGGCGCAGTGGGATCAGGCACTGTCCTTCCAGCCCCCATCAGCCACCTGTTCCTGAACTCTATCCACCTGCTCCAGACTTCACTAGGAAGAACCACACGCCCCAGAGTACAGGAACACGGGCTCGGTGAGTTGGAGATGTAGGAGGAGGCTAAGGAACTCATGAACTTGAAAATTCTATATGAGCTGGAGAGACATGAAGTGGACAGATGCTGTCCCGACCCCTGGGGCTTTCCAGGGAGGCAGAGAACAGGAGTGTTCCCAGAAGCTCTACCCCAAAGCCCCACCTGCCTTCCCAAAAAGCCAGCACAGGTAGCCAAGGCACAGGAAGAGGTTCCAAGGACATCCGAAGCCAGCACAGGAAGTTATATAGGTTTCATGACGGGACTTTGACCTCTGCCTCATCACTTAGGGGACCTTTATATGTCCCTGGACAACCTCCGAGGTGGCCCTAGAGGATCACCTGTGCCACACCTAGAATAGGACACTCAGTCTTCAGTTTTAGTGACACTGAAAATGTGCTTCTGTAACTTCTGCCTTTGAGAATGTCTGCTGTTTACAGAAGTAACTTTCTTCCCCCCTTTTTGTTTTTTACTTTAAAGCTTTTGGTTAATAAATAATCTCCTAGGACACTTATCAAAGAGTCATATATGCCACAGGCCTTCATGTATAGATTGGTAGGAATTTTCCAGAAAGCCAGAGTTGAAATTCATTAATTCTAAAGCTATAATCTCTTCACAAAGGAAAAATAAAACACCTATGCCTAAAGTCATCAGTATTTGGTGACTATTAACCATGGTGACAAGTGATAATGGGCAGTTAACACTTAGCTAGGATCCTGTTAATTCGTGGTAATATAAATTACTTGGGTCCTGAGCCTGGCAGGACCAGCTCACTGGCAAGCCAGTGACATCAGTAGTGACTGCTTGAGACCATTTGCTCTGTATGCAGTTCACACTTGTCACCACCATGGGCCAGTCACAAGGAACATTCAGCAACTGCTTCTTTTAAGGTCACCTCATTAGTCAAAGGCCATCTGAGCGACCAGCAGAAAGAGTCTGGGGAAGCAGCCAACGTCTGGGGAGGGCCACGAGCAGTGGCTATTCATTTTCGAAGCCAAACCTTTGTAGTTCCAGAGCAAGGGAAGATGCAGGGGGAAATTATTTAAATTAACCCCATTCACACAACACCATCTACAGAGCAAACAGTGATCTGAACAGTCAGGTAGAAACTAAGCAGCAGCAAGTATACACGACTTCCCAAATACACATTTCTACAGCAAAGCAGGAGTCACACGTGTCCTGAAAGGTAAAATTCATGGGGCATAAAACACCAGCCCACTGCCATATTCCCCAAGATGCCTTCTCCTGGAGGAAGGGGATACAAAATGGGGATTTGAGGCTCTGGGGGTGGGAGGGAGTCTTGTGTTACTTTCTGGGAAAGATCAGAGGAAACTGCTCCCCATCAACCATAGAACAAGTCATGGGGGACCAATGTGACTGTGCCTCCCTGACAGAATTTCAAGTCTCACCACTGCTGAGCAGGATACATACACACATCCTTGTAAAAGTTTAACAAGGCATTTGACAATAAGATCTATTAGATTGCAAAAGCTACTTCCAAAAGAAGTTGGGAGAGTGTTCTTCCCTGGGGACCCCTTGGAGGAAGCACAGGACAGAGGACATTTATTTCCCTTCTGGTTTGGTTCCTTGAGCTAGCCGGACCACTTAACATTTCCTAGTCGCAAATGAGCTAAGTAGGCCACGCCGAAAGGAGCCTCTTCGGAAAGAAAAGCACCAACAGGAGCAGTGTTCTTCGAG
Organism: Peromyscus aztecus; assembly: GCA_902168405.1. Taxonomy (NCBI): domain Eukaryota; kingdom Metazoa; phylum Chordata; class Mammalia; order Rodentia; family Cricetidae; genus Peromyscus; species Peromyscus aztecus. The sequence goes on along the minus strand of CABHPQ010170675.1, from coordinate 3,116 downwards.
GCACTTTTGCTGGATTTCCCTTGAAGCGAGTGTAAGAGCCCTCTCCATCCAGTTTCTCTGAGATGCCCAAAGCCAGAGACCTGCTGCAAGCTGTGCCCATGAGGACTGAGCTCAACTTCCCAGGGAACCTCAGCCATAGTCCCTTTAGGATAGATCAGGGAAAGGACTCTGGGACATGAATACAAAGGACCAGGGATATAGTGACAGTCTTCATCAGCAAATGACACAAAAAAAAAACCCTCAACATGGTGATACGCAATGCTGGGAGTCCCTCACATTTGGATATGAGAAAATGCATAGCCACATGGCATTCCTCATCACCCTTTTCCTGTTTAACTAGACACACAAATATTTATGTGTCAGAAACTTCCAAAGCTGTGTCTGTCTAGTATATAAACACTAATTGCTTCCCCAGTTGCCCTGCATAGCTTTTGAGAAGGAAGAGCTCTTTTTTTTAACCTTCTTACAAAATATATGCACAATTTGTTTTTCAATGAATGCCTAATAAGGCTACCTCTTAAGTCTAGATATGTTTAAAAAAAATCACCCTTTTCACAGCTGATAAAATACAAATTAATCCTTAGAGGGTTTAATATGTGTGTATTTATGACTTCAAATCTGAATGTGCTATGGCAATTAATATGGCTTCCATTAGCCTGTGAGAAGTCAGTAATGTTACCTTTAAGAGTGGAAAGAAATGTGAAGTTGACCCTTTACTAAATGACTCCGACTGTGTGTGTGTGTGTGTGTGTGTGGGTGTGGGTGTGTGTGTGTGTGTGTGTGTGGGTGTGTGTGTGTGTGGTTGACTTCCAAATGCGATACCAGAGGCAGAGGCGTGACTTGATGCCCTTTCCAGCATTGCAATGACCACAGCTCCTCCATAGTTAGTCTCAGTCTGGCTTGTAGAATCAATTTAAGCTTTGAAAACTGTAAACCGCAGTGTCTTCGGGGCACAGAATAATGTTTACATGCAACTGCAAGTTCATTCAGTTTATTATGAGCAATGAAAACCTTTTCAAAATTAAAGAAATGTTTCCCTTTGTGCTCACGGCTCATTGTGTTAGCTTAACCCTATACTTAACCCCCCCAGCTCACTTCACATCTGGCATGCATGCAGACTTAACCCTTAGTTGCCAAGCACCTTTTAAGGGCGCCAGGTGAACGGAGGGGCTTTTGAGAGCCACTGCCCAAGCTGGCTGAAGAACTTGGAAGTACTCCTCACCTCTGAACTGAGCCCTCTTAGGAAGCCGCTCTCATCTGTTTTTTCCCTTCCTGTGTATCGCAGATGTGTTTCAGCTTTCCCAACTGAGGCAAGGCATTTGAAGCTGACGTACTTGAACGCGAGCTGAGCCGCACCAGAGTTTCAATATTCTTAACCTCTCTTCCCATTGTTCATACTGAACACTTTCAAAATAAGCTCGGCTTTTTTTTTTTTTCCCCATCTTAGACCAGAAAGTGTAGTTTAAAACAGAAAAAGGTCATGCCACTTTCTGCTTCAGAAATAAATCTCTCTAATTATCACAGCACTTATTCTTTTAGAGCCTGGCAAAGGGCAGAGTTTTTTTTCCCCCCCCACATGTTTTAAGGGTAGAAGTCTGATCCTGTCCTTGGTGTATTTATCAGCAAAAGTCTATATAATTTCCCATAATGGTCTGGTTTTGTTTACAATTCCAGCAGTTGTGTTTATTTAGGCTAAAAAAATGCCTCTGTGGAGTTAAAGAGAGCAGCCCTCTTTGCTCTGAGAATTATGTCACCTCTTCCGTCCCATTTCAGCCCATGGAGTTCTTTTGACAGACAGCAAGAACAAATCTGCATAAGGAAAAGTAAGTGACAGCTGGGGTCAGGCTCTCTCTGTTTAATGACACTGCCAGTTACACATTTTGAATTGTTTAAATATGAGTCTACAGCTTCCACAATCATCATTCCGCTGGATCCACTTTTCATACCCAACAGCCAGGAAACTGACACGTAATTACACACTTGCCGATGCTATCGTGGTGCCGATAATTAAAACTGCCACCCGAGGATTGCGATTGCTGGTCCACAGCTGGGATGTTGTCAGGAGGCAGCAACGCCAGCGGCTCACACCACTCTATCCTTACAGGTGGACCTGGGTCCCCGCACGGGAGGAACTGGCCAGTGCCCGCACATAGTCTCCATGTCTGGCACAAATGAGGAAAATCTATTAACAGTCCAATACGTGAAATACAAAAGCTGACCGCCAGGTTAAACTGTCTGCTTGGATGCAGGAGTTCGACCCATCATGTATTGCCTGCCCCCTCTTTGCTGAATTTACTGAAAAGATGGTCAAATGAATACTCTCCACCTCTGAGCAGGATGAGGTTTTCACAGCGGACTTGGGGAAGGTGTAGCTGAGCTGGCCACCAGCTTGGCTTCATATGGGTCTCCAATAAAGAAATACAGAAGCCTCCAAGAGAAGAAACACATACACACACACACACACACACACACACACACACACACACACACACACATCTTTAAGCCTTTACAAATTCATTAACAAAGTGGATTTACTTTTTGGAAGATGTCAGCATGGGGACCTTCAGACCTCCCCGCAATAACCCACACTTTTCTCAGGAAGGTGGGCTGTGTTGGTGGTGTAGTAACTGGTGGCGTACGATTCCCCAGCTTCTCCTTCAACCACACAAGGACTCAGAGCAGGCAGAAGTGTGACGGCATGCTAAAATAATCTAAATAGGGCAAGCAGGCAGGAACTGCAAAAAGCGACAGGCGCCACGGTGAGTAGGCGAGAGCTGTGGGTTTGTGAATGCTAAACATTAAAATACTAGAAAAGAAGCAACTGGCAAAGCTAAAGCTGCCACAGACAAGTGACGACCCAAATTTTAATAGGTCCCGACATGTGACAGAGGAGGCATTGTGGAGAATGAACTCTATCTTTTCAATTCGAAACTGAGCAATTTATTCACTGCATTCAGCCCACATTTATGTCTGCATGGGGCTTCCTGCCCTTCATGAGCTACCTGCCTTCCCAATTCACCTCCCTACACGGATGAAAATGAAGGTCAGACTTCCACCTGGGCAGTGGCTGGCACAGGGTGGCCCTTCCACCACAGCATCAGGTTCATCCGACCTCC
>CABHPQ010170674.1:0-40136 GCA_902168405.1 Peromyscus aztecus | reverse complement strand
GTCAGTTTTGGTCTTTGTTCATTAATAGAAGTTTGCCAAAAAAATTTTTTTTGTTTTTTTCCTGAATTTCCTATTCTATCTGTTTCATCATCCCGACCAACATGATTTATTCCAATAGGCATTTGGTTATTTAATAGCTTAGAGCAGGGATTTCCTCTACAATTGCTGGAAAGGTTTGAACTGGATTTACTGTGGGGGCCTGCCTGAAGCCCCTCTGGGAGTTTCCCAAAGTCAGAGGCAAAGGATTACCCTGTCTGTCCCTTGATGATCTACACTCATTTGTCCAGTGTTTTCCCTCACCACACCTTCTGCATACTCCAGAAGGAAGGGGCATTCTATTGCCAGTGTTCTTTGAAGAAACATTTCTAGGAATGATCTGTTTATAGTCCCTTTTTAAATGTCCTTGCTTTCCACATCCAAAACATCTAACATTTCTCAAACCCTTTGACATTGCTTCTCCTACCCACATATCATCCTGATCATAAGCCTCAACATTAACCATCTCTCTAATCCAATTTTCTAAAGGTGCAGATCTTGCCTTTAACGGCCTGATTATTCTTTTGCATGCTGCATTTGTGTTCTCAAAGGGCAAAGATTCAATTATTATCTGACTAGCCTCTAAGTTCGGAACCATTCTCTGTACTGCTGAAGTCAGTCTTTGTAAAAAGTCTGTGAAAGATTCTTTTGGGCCCTGTATAACCTTTGTGAATGACTCAGTTTTTTTTCCTGGTTCCTCAACTCTGTCCCATGCATTTACGGCTGCCGTTCGACAAAGAACTAGGATTTGGACATCATATAATCATTGTGCTTGTACTGTAGCATATTGGCCTTCTCCAATAATCTGATCCTGGCAGGCTTGTATTCCATTATCCCTCCATTGTCTTTCTATATTTTTAGCCTCGTTGCTGAACCATATTTTCCACTGAAGCTTTTGTCCAGGCTCAAGGACAGACTGTGCTAGATCCTGCCAGTCCTTTGGTAAAATCCTATTACAAGTTGAACAGGTGTTTAACATTTGTTTTACATATGGAGAATGCATGCCATAAGATGCTATTGCCTCCTTAAATCTTCGTAAGTCTAACATTTCAATTGGAATCCATACATTTTGTTCATTCTCTTCACCAGGTAGCTGCTGTATGGCTACCAGATAAATTAAGGGTGATTGTGTGAAAACAGGTTTTCTTTCTGTAACCTTATGATTCAATTTTGAAACAACTTCACTGTTAATTTCATCTGTCTGTATTTGAATTTCTCTATAATTCATTTTTACAGGTTTAACAGGTTTTTCTGAGACTGTTATCCTGGCACTTAAATTGACTATCTTTTTAAATAGTACAATGAGGATAAGAAAAGTAATAAGCTGAATAATTCGATCAATATTAATATTCTCATATAGTTGTTTCATTGTCAGAGTGCCTAAAATTTCAAACAAAGTCCAATTTTCTTCCAATGTACACATAAAGCCCATTTTTTTAATGTAGAAAAAAAATTCTCTTTTAAATAGTTATTTTAATTGACTTACCAAGTCTGCATAGAACAGTAGAAATCCGAGGGAATTTCAAAACAGTCACCTGGTGTTTGAGGTATGAATCCAGAGAGAGAGAGAGAAAAGCATAGCCGCTTGAGCCAAGTCAAGCCTTAGCTTTACAGGCAGGGATCCTGTTCAGCAGGACAGGCCTGAGTTGTTTGTAACACTAGCTTTAAGCAAGTAGCAACAGCTGCGGGTCAGTCAGACCTAGGCCCGAGCTAGGGAGACAGGCCACTCAGGCCGAAAACCGGACCTGCGGCCAAGCCACGCCAAGCGGTTTTTAATGGATTCTTGTCATGTTGGGCGCCAAATGTAGATGTAACCAACCGTCTTATAAATAAAAAACACAGAACCAATGCAAAGAAGAAAGCCAAGAGGTCAGAGCTAAGAGCCAAAACCTTACCCTTCCTCCTGCAGTGGTCCTACCTCTCCGAAGGAGCCGGTACTTCCTGTGTTAAAGTCTTTATATAGTCTCTGTTCTGCCTTCTCATTGGTTGTAAACCCAACCACAGGACTGCCTCATTACGGCCTGTCTGTATAGACCTCCAGGTGTTCTATGGTTGGTATTGAGATTAAAGGCATGTGTATCCAATGCTGGCTGTATCCCTGAACACACAGAGACTTACCTAGCTCTGTCTACCAAGTGCTGTGATCACAAGCAAACACCACCACTGCCCTGCTTTCCTATGGCTTGCTAATATCTCTGACCCCCAGGCAACTTTATTTATTATACAAATAACATTTTGGTACAAAAGAAAATATCACCATATCTGCCGCTTTCTAAACAGAGACAGGAAGAGTGGAAACTTCTAGGAAGAAGACAGATAAGCTCCCCTAATTATGACACCTTCACTTTAGTTTTCCAGAGGGCACTGAGATCATAAAATTATATTTTAAACTATCATAAAAATATTAAAATATATCTGAAGATAAAAGAGTAATACTTCAAGATGCTTTTAATGTGATTGATTTGGTTTATTCTTTAAAATTAATGTTGTCTAATTTGCTGGACTAGACAAATATTGATGGAGTAATGAAAACAATTACAAATATGAACTTACATTTAACATTTACACTTTTTACAAACTTTCATTCAACATTTATACTTTTTACAGAATTACATTCAACATTTAAACTTACATTCAACATTTACACCTTTTTTAAACATATTCAAAAGGAAACTTTATAGGACTATTTTACAAACTTCAGCATATATCTGGAGGAGATTTCTTAGAACTATTTACTAAACTTATATTCAAGAAGAGACTCTATTAACAAACATCTAAAAAGAATCTCTTAACAGAACTTTTCTTTCAACAAGATACAGAGTATGAGGATTATGATTAATTACCATACTGAGCTCCCGTAAAGTTCCTAGAAAAAAGCTTCCCATGCAGCTATTAGGCCTCTGGAGTAGTGTCACTGGAGCTGGCATTGCTCTGTTCCATACTCCTCACTAAACTCAGCCAGCTAGCAAGCTTCTGAGAGTTTAATTTACCCCTTCTTAATTTTTAAAGCTGTTTCTTAAGATTGCCATGGGCTCTTTCCACTATGCCTTGTCCTTGAGGGCTATAAATAATGCCTGTGTTATATTCAATTTACCATCCTGCTTTTTCATAGCAAATAATTCCTAGCTGACAAGCAAGCTGTTCACCTCTTTCTTTCTAATTCCCAGGAGAGAAACTAACAAAGCTTGTGGGAAAAATAGTATTTTGAGCTGAAAAAAAATGAAGAAACAGATTTGGGGGCAATGCAGTACTGGTATCTCTATTACAGACTACATTTCCCAAACTGCCTTTTTTATAGCATCACATTGTTATGTTATGTACTACATTTCCCATGCTGCCTTTCTCTTTATCATCACTATATTTCCCAAGCTACTTTTCAAAATACATTTCCTATACAGATTGCCTATCTGGGTCTGGGAGAAAACCCAGCTGCAGCCAATTGTGGCCATTATTCTCCCAGTTTCATTCACATGGTCAAAATCAAGTTTTATTATAGGTGGTTTTTAAGTACAGATTAAGCTTTTCTCCTGGTACCATCCCTGGAATGGATCATGCCCATCTACTTGCACTCATACAGGGGTTTGCTGCCAGAAGCAAAATCCCCTCAGGGCTTGCTCCCCCACCTTACCAGATCAGTGTAAAAAGATTTAAGTACTTGAAATAAAGGTTTTTTAGTAAGATTTTCCCCCTGGATAGATCCTGTTTGTCTCTGCTTATCCCCTCCCTCAAGTTGTAGAGTCCCTGATGCCTTAGCTGAGGCTCAGTTTCTCTGCTAACTGCTTCTACACCAGCAGCCCCTCCCCAGGTCCGACACCACCTTTGCTGTGACTCCATCTTGGTGGATACTACCTCTGCTTGACTTTCTGCCTGCCCTTTCTTGGGTGTGGACTCTGGCAGAAGGGGATTCTGGCTACTGTTTTTACTGGCTTGAAGGAGAGACAAGACTAGCAAAGAGGATTTGGCATATTCCAAGAGGTTTTTTGATTTTTCTAGGGCAATTACAGATTTCCTCATACTGATAGATGTTACTTCCAGATAAGTTAAAATTTTGCCCTTACAGAAGGAGAAAAAAATCTGAGAAAGAAAGGTCTGAAAACCTTTCAGTTTTTTAGAGAGAGAGATTGCTAAGTTTTTCCCAAGACTTCTGTTCTCTAAACTTTGGCTTCATGGTCAAATGGAAACTCATTTTGATTGTATGATGTTTTCATATAGTGGCATCATCAGCAGAGCAAAAAGTTTTATTTAACCTGCATCTTCTTCAGGGAAAATTCTTTCCCTGTAGCTCAGGGCTTAGATCTAAGCTGTCCACAGGCCAAAAGCTTCCACAGAAATCTTTTTCTGTCCACTTTCTTTCATAGTATTTTTTCATGTCTCTGATTCTTCTCAGGAGTTTGCATTCATAGTCTTATAGTTGTAGATCAAGGACATAGTTTCTCTGTCTTGTTTCTTATCTTATTCTACCTTACCCTAATTTTCTTTATACCAAATATTCCTAATTCTACTCTTATTCTAAATTTCTTCATACACTGTATTCCTATATTCTACCTTACAGTTTTTTTCTTAATTTTTATAGATGGAAATTAATAGAGAGAAAAAAAGAAAGAAATCTAGATAGAGAGAAATATATGCTGTAGCCTCACTTTTCAACTTTGGCATTCTGCCACATAACTTTCACTCCTGAGAATAAAATACTGTCACCTTTTTTTTTTTAAATCACCTTTCAGGCATGCTTCCTGAAACCCTCTACATACCCTGATACTCTTTTCACCAAGTCCCTGTCCCTGTTCCTGGTGCCATCTGTGGGAGGCCAGCTGGGAGACTGACTCCCACATTTTACCCCAGGATACTCTTGAGGAGTGAGGCATAAGAGATAAGGGTAAGATTGGAGAATAGGTGGGAGAGAAACAGGTGAAACACAGGATAGCCTCAAGAGGGCCTGGATCCTCATCCAGTAGACCCTTCTGTCTCTTCTAAAGGGCTATTGATAGGAATGCCAAGGGGTGGAGCAAAGACCTCCCCCCAGCTCAGCCAAGTGTAGACCCTTCCAATCACCTAGTAAGCATGCACATGGTCAAGCAATCCTATAATGCAGCTCTGCTGGGTGAAGCAGGCTTAGATTTCACTAGGAAACCTTTTTGGGCCTTCCCAAGCCACTTCACTTAAGTTCTCTGATTTATAACCTGCCTTTCCTGATTTATATAAGTATAGATTGCAGGGACTTCAGATGTTGGTGTTGCTTGTACAATGTGTGGAAGGAGTCAATGAGATTTCTTTATAAATTGAATTATCTTGCTTTAAGGATATTTGTTAATCTCTCCCACAAAATTGCAGCAAGCCTTTTGCCAATGTTCACTTTCAACCCATTATTTTTCAATTTCATCATGAGTAAAAGACACTACAATTTTTGCTGGGTCTCTTCTGGCTAATTGATAAAGTCTCAATTTTCATTTTAGAATCAGCTCAGAGACCTTTTGACATAAGTTTTTACTTTTTTACTCTGTTTTTGTGGAAAAAATATCCATTCTACTATAATATCTTCTGTCTGCATTAATATTCCTATAGGAAAATGTGTAGAAGGTAGAATAATCAGAATGTAATCAAGCTCTGGATCAAAAGAATCCACATGTGTATCCTGTAATTTCTTTACTGCCAGAGCCAATTCTCTCTCAACTTCAGCTGACAATTCTCTTGGAGTATGTAATTCATTGCAACCATTTATGCTTTTGAACAAATTACTCAGTTTATAATTTTTTACACCAATAGTGGGCCATATATTGTAAATGTCTCCTGGCAATCTTTGGAAGTCATTAACAGTACATAATTGAACTCTCCTAATTTGCACCTTTAGTGGTCAAAATTTTTGGTACACATATTTTATATCCTAAATGATCAATAGAATCTCTTCTCTGTATTTTTTCAGGAGCAATATGTAATCCTCAACAAAGGAAAATTTTCCATACTTCTTCTAATGTAATTTCTAAAGTATCTACATTTGAATCATCCAGGAAAATATCATTCATGTAATGGTGAACTATCAATTGTGGAAATTGCTTACATATCATTTCCAAAGGCTGACTTACAAAATATTGGTACAGGGTAGGGGTATTTAACATTTCCTGTTGGAGAAGCTTCCATTGATATCTCCTAACAGGCTGTGAAGTATTATAAGTAGGCACTGTGAAGGCAAATTTTTCTCTATCTTCTTCTTATGAAGGTATAATGAAGAAAAAAATCTTTTAGGTCAATAATTGTAAGAGTTCATCCTTTAGGTAATAGAGAAGGTAAATGAATTCCAGACTGTAGAAAGCTTATTTGCTGAAGCACCCTATTAATAGCTCTTATATCAATTATCATTCTCTGTTTTCTAGATTTTTTTTTCAAAAACAAATACAGAAGAATTCCAAGCACTCATTGTTTCTTCAATATGCTGGGCATTTAGCTACTCCTATACCAGCTGTTTTAAGGTCTGTAGTATCTCTGATGTTAAAGACCATTGCTCAAGCCATACAGAATTGTCCATTTCTATTTTAATGTAGGGCTGTTGGTCTATTTGAAAGATCAGCAGCTGTTGTGCCTTATTATTGTACACTGAATGGTCAGTGACTGTTCTTTATAATACTTCTAATATATTTCCCAGAAACATACATCAGATTATGGTTTGTTTCTGCGACCAGAGCAATGTTAATCTGAGTATTCCAATGCTGTAACTAATCATGTCCCCATAAATTCATTGCTATGTTAGCCACATATGACTTTAATTTTTCTATCTGTCATTCTGGCCCTATATATTTGAACCATCTCATTCTTTGTTTTACTTGAAATAAAGTTCCAATCCCTAAAAGCTGAACATTTACCTCCTGAAGAGGCAAATTTGGATACCAAGATTCTGGTGTAATTATTGTTACACACACACCTGATTCTGCAAGATATTCAGTGATATCATTTATTCATATTTTTAATTTTGTTTTTGTTCAATTACAGAAGTTTGCCAAAATATTTGCTTTACAATTTTTCCTGAATTTTTTGCTTTCTCTTCCATAGCTGTTCTATTATCCAGAGCAGTATGATTTCTTAGAATAGGCATTAGGTTCTTTAATTATTCTGTGATGGAGTTTCCTCTGTGGTAAGAGGAAATGATTGAACTGCTTTTGACATGGGGGCCTATTAGAGGATCCTCGAGGTGTTTCCCAATGTCAAAGGGTTACCGTGACTGTCCGTTATTGATCTACATTCATTAGTTTAATGTCTGCCTTTGTCACACTTTCTGTAAACTCCAGAAGAGAAGGGCATTCTGATGGTTTCATTGTTAGAAAAAAACTTTGTTTCTAGGAATGCCCTGTCTGCATTCCCTTTTTATGTGACCTTGTTTACTTCTATTGAAACACCTGATATTTCAATTTTTCTTCAAACTTCTGGAAATCACCTCTCCTATCCAAGCATCATCATGGTTATGAGATTCAATATTCACTGTATCTTAGATCCATTCCTCTTATTTGTGCTGATATTGCCATTAATGGCCTAATTACCCTTTTGTGTTGTGCATTAGCATTTTAAAAAGCCAGAGCTTCAATTATTATTTGTCTAGCTTCTGAAATTAGTATCATTCTACTTACTGCTGAAGTCAGTCTTTGGAAGAAATCAATGAAGTTTATTTTGGGCCCTGTATGTCTTTAGTAAATGACTCAGTTTTCTTTCTTACTTCTTCAGTTTTGTCCCAAGCATTCAAAGCTCCTGGGTGGTAAAAAGCCAGTATGTGGCCATCAGATAGAGATTGCCTTTCTATATTAGCATAATCATCCTCTCCAAAAAGTTGGTCTTGGCAGATTTCCATACCTCTAGCCCTACTTCATTGTTCAATGGTCTTAGCCTCATCTTTCCACCAGATCCTCCATTTTAATTGAGGACCAGGCTCCGAGAGTGCTTCAACTAAGTCTCTCCAGTCTTGAGGGAATATTATATTAACAGTTGACTGTAAGTTTAACATCTGCTTAACAAAAGGTGACTATAGCTTCTTTGAATCTCCTCAAGTCTACCATTTGCACAGGAGACCAGTCAGCTCTTACAAAGCCTTGGTGATATCTATCATTTGGCAGTTCCTGTAAAGTTACTGAATAAATTAAGTTTGACTATTTGAAAACATTAGGCTTTTTTCTCTAACCTTGTAATGCAATGCTGAAATTAATTCTCCTTTAAATTCCACTGTCTGGGTTTGAAAATCTCTGTGATCTGTTTTAATAAGTTTTTTCTACAACTTGTATCTTGACACCCATATTAACCAAATTTTTAATGATAAACAAATGACCTAATAGATAATACTTATAACTGACATTACCCAAATCCCATCTAAATTAATTATCCTATTATTTAATTGCTCCAATTTCAAACTATCCAGCATGTTATGTTACAGAGACCTAACTCCCTCTATTGTAGTAGTGTTTCCCATTTTTCAATGTGTGAAAAAAACTCTCTTTTTAAAACTAGTTCTTCCCTTTATAAATTCCCAGTTGTCTCACCAAATCTGTCAGTGATGGTAATGAAGATGTGAGGCTGACTGCTTCTGCATGGAGTATTAGAAGCCTGACTTGGGTTTTCAAGGCAGCTACTTAGTTTTGCAGCAGCCTGAGGAGGAGGTCCAGGGAAATCCCACAATCCTCCAGTAGAAAAGAAACCAAAGAACCAGCCATCTGCATGGGAGAATGTATAAAACTGGGTAAATCTTATGGCATTTGGAGCCCAAATGCCTGGGGAGGTTGCTGCAAAGAGTCTGCAAAAGAAAAATCCCAGACCTGCTCAGGAGCTTAGAGGAAAAAGAAAGGAGAAAGCTGGTGAGGCACTGACTCTGGTAGGAGCTTCCGCATGCAGCTCTGGTGTGTGCCAGTGACTGCATAGCCAGAAGCAAGTCACTCTTTCATGAGTTTGCACACCAGAAGTTGGACACTAGATGTAAACAGAGTCTATTCTGTCCTACTCTGTCTCAAAGCCATTTCCAAATAATCACTAAGAGGCTCAATATCAATTGCAAATGATTTGGCCTGTTGCTATAATTATATAACTATGTTGTTATATTTTTCTTTGTTGCCAGATTCAGAAAAGAAATTCACTTAAGAATTGTAATGTGCATAAAGTTGAGAGACATTAATATAGTTTTCATAATACAAGTTATAATCATCGAAAGTGGATTAGATACAGTCTTTTGGACTCATCAAGATAGGATAGATATAGAGTATTTTCTCTGAATTTATCAATTACTAATGTACTAGGTATTGTTGATATATTTATTACCTGTATATATTGTATGTAGTTATTGTACTTATTTTATATAGTTTTTTCTAATATTAGTCATAATGGTTTTTTTTATGATTTTAGGCAAAAAAGGGGAATGTGATGGTGTGTGTGTGTGTGTGTGTGTGTGTGTGTGTGTGTGTGTGTGCTCTAACAAATAAAGCTTGTCTGGAGCTCAGAGTGTAGAGGTAGCTGTAGATGTGATTCTAAACAGTCTTATTAAATAAGAAACACAGAGCCAAATAAAGAGTTAAAAGCCCAGAGATCGAGCAGCAGCCAAGAGCTAAGACCACCTTATCTTACCACTCCCTACTGTCCTTCCCCTGAGAGAGAGAACTTCTTCCTGTGTCCTGTCTTTTTATTGCCTTTCTGTTCTGCCTTCTCATTGGTTCTAAACCCAACCACATGACTTCCTTGTCACTGCCTGTCTATACAGACCTCCAGGTCTCTGTGGTTGGTACTGGGATAAAAGGCATGTGTCACCATGCTGTCTGTATCCTTGAACACAGAGACTTTGCCTACCATGTGATCAGATTAAGGGCATGTGCTACCACTACCAGACTTCTGCTTAATGGCTTGCTTTTAGCTCTGATCTCCAGGCAACTTTATTAACATACAAATAAGATCACATTTCAGCACAAAATAAAATGTCACCATAGGTAGCCACTAGAGGCCAGGTAGTGGTGGCACATACTTTTAATCCCAGTACTTGGGAGAAGGGAACAGAAAATGATATGGCTGGTGTGGGAGAAGAAATAATAAGGTGAGGTAGAGACAGGAGCTGGGTCCCTTCACTCTGATGATTCAGTAGAGATAAAAAGTCTGTCTAGTGGCTGGCTGCTCTACTTCTCTGATCTTTTAGCTTTCACCCTGATTTTTAACTCTGGGTTTTTATTATTAAGACCAATTAAAATTCACACTACAGATGAATAAGACATTCTGGTGAAAAACCAGAATCAATGCTCAAAGTCCACAAAGAAATTTTAAAAAGAGACAAAAAGTAAACCAAGCTAAGTCTTTCAGACAAAGTAAAAATAATTATGGCATGTATATCAGTGCATGGCAATGTTATTATCATATATATGTTTTTAAATAAAAGAACAATTCCAGTTATTTCTAAAATGAGATAAATTAAAACATTAATCAATGTATCTTAATAAATATTCATTTCCTTTTTTTTTATTTGTGTGTTTTTGAAGAAGTCAAAGGGAAAGCCTCAGTATTGTTTCCCTTCTTCTGTGGTAGGATATGGAATTTGAACTCAGGTTTCTCCGGTTTGTGCATCAAGTAGCTTGATATGTTAAGACATTTCTCCAAATGAAGACTTCTTTTAATGGGATAGAAAGAAGAATAAAACTACTCAAATCTATTGGAATATTAAATACAAATCTATGCCAAAGTAGGTTAAAAAAGAATAAGGCAGGTTGTACAAACAATATGTTTATTGTGTACAAATAATAAAAACATGCTACATTGTTAAATTAAAGACAAATATTATAATACTGTAAGAAGTGAGTCAATTAAATTTTATTTACAGTGGAAATAAGTAGGATATGAAGAAGAGAAAAAAGATTAATTATGTGTAAATATAAACCATCCAAGCACCAATACTATTATGAAAATATTTCATTAAATTTTATTGCAACACAAAAAATATTAAGCTGGATAAATGTTTACTATAGAAAAACATTTACTTAATCAAGAAATTTTAAAGTTTTATTGTTATACAACAAAGCCAACATAAAAAACATGAATGAATAAACTATCCCATAATTGGATTGAGATACTTTATCTCACCCCTCTAAGAATCAATGGAACAAACACACAACTTTAATAACATAAGAAGATTCTGCAAACTTTGTCAGGGCACTTGACTGAAAGATGAAGTAATGGCACATTCTGAACTTCAGAATGGGCATCCTTTCAGTGCATCTGCAGAACACTGATTTATAAATGCACTATATATTATACCTTATAAAAAAATCTTAAGCAAATAGGAATGATTGAATTATGCTTATAACCTTTGACTGACAATTAGGATATAAGTTAATGAAAATGATAAGTACAAAGCTTAGGTTTGGATATTAAGTGATAGTTATAATCAATTTTTAGATCAAATAAGAAATCTCAATTTCATGTTGGAACATTTAAAAAAAAATACAGATTTTCTCAGTGTTTGCTGGCTACTGGTAGTGTGTGTGTGTGTGTGTGTGTGTGTGTGTGTGTGTGTGTGTGTGACAAATCTTTATGTTCTGTATCTGGACTGTGTTTTTTTTATATAAAATGTTTAAAGAAAGAAATTCTACTATGGTTTGCTGGCCATAGAAATGGACACAGGAGAAGGCAAGTCATGCATGAGGTAAATAAGGATATCATTATGTTAAGAAGCAGAATACTAATAAAAATTACAGCTTTATTTATTAAAATTTATAATTTAGCTTAAACTAAAATGATAGTCACATCTATGTTTTAGTTTCTTGGAAAATTATGGAAAGGCACTACTTAAAATCATAAGCCTGCATGTATACTTGAATAGTGAGAGAGTACAGAATTTAGAGCTAGCTTATCTGCCAGATTAGTAATCACTAAGTCTGTATCTTTAACAAAATGTTTTAATTATTTGTAAAATAACAATAATATAATAGCGACAACCTTACACTATGTTTGTGTAATGACATGTAAGTAGATTACAATATCTAATTGAAACAGGTAAATGATGTTAGCAATATTATTTTCTGGATAAATTGTCTTTGGATGTAATTCATTTTATGTAGAACACATTCCTTTCATAAACAGAATAATTTGTGTGATGATTTTTGGGCAGAAAGATTCTGAGAATTAAATAAAACCTATGCTATTAGAGTAAATGCTTTTATTTGTATATTTCTATTGATTTTAAATACTACTTCTTAGAATATGCACAACTTCTCTCTGGACATATTACTGATTGAACAGGTATAAAGTTTTTTTTCCACATTAAATATCAGTCTTTATGGAAAACATGACATCCCTTTAATGATTGCAACTTAATCATTGCAATTGATTGAAAAGAATTTGAAAACACTTTCTTTTGAGGAAATATGTGTAGAGGTCTTATGAGTATTATCATAGTTTGAAAGTCAAATTGCCACTATTTAAAATCAAATGAATGGGGAAGCTCCCTTGAAGAGTCTTCTTGGTTGCCTTGATTTATTGGGAAGTCTAAAGTTAATTGTAGGCAGCATCTTCTAGTAGTAGCCCATAAAGAAAAAAAATGTATGTAAGGTGGAAAATGTCTAAGCTTTTACTCTTGTGGCCTTTCCTCTTGTCTCTCAATTTATTTCCCCTGTTGTTACTATTGATGGTTCCTCCTCTGACAGAAGTTTCAGTGTTTCCAAACTTTTGTTATGGTTTAGGGACCAGTGGCTTCCAGGAAACTTTTCACTCTAGCTCCAGGTTGGGACTACTAAGGCACATCACCTTGTATACCTACCAGTTGCCACACCTCATGATAGAGAACTATTGTAGGATTGCTCCTACTGTTGAGGTATTCAGCCTCAAGGAACTAGGAACAATCAGGTTCTCAGCTTCTCAGTTGGGATCTAGCGCTTCTTACTATTTTATAGCTCCTTCATAAATTCTGATTGTGTGTGTGTGTGTGTGTGTGTGTGTGTGTACACGTGCTTACGCATGTGTGTGTATTGTCATCCCATTGACTGTTTTCTAGGGAGTCTTAACAGAAAAAAAAAGAGATTATAATAACAATTTATTCCTACTAACAACTTATTTACAAGTAAACTCTGTGTCAAGTATTTACATGATGTGTTATTGTCTTGTTACAAAGAAATTGTCCCATATTAAGCAGCTTAAATAGCATTTGAGGGCATATTTTTCTCTTCTTTTCTTTCTTTTTATCAGCAGTCTGTCATGAGATGCCTAGTTCTTTACATTGAGTGTGTCAGGGAATCAATCATTGTGCTTGCTGGGTCAGAGTTCTGTATAGTTTGCAAGGCATTGGTTTCTAGGCCTGTCCCACTGCACTTGCAGCATAATATAACCTGTATTACCAACACTGAAAACTAAGGTGTGCAAACCTACTCAGCTTGCATGCTTTTTATTTCTCTACCCACTAAATGCAGTCACTGTCAATTGAAAGATGCTATTCATTGAAATCTAATTTAACCAAAATGATGACCATGTCCTTTATTTCATAATTCTAGGGGCATATTTGTCTGAGTCTTCAGACATTTTAAACTATAGTTGGATCAGAGATTAAAATTCAAAATGCAATGTTTTTGAAAATCTATCTGCTAATAGCACAGTCTGATTTTTGTTATAAAATGATGATCATAAATTAATGTAATTAATAGAAAATGACCTTCTAAAATGTATGTTACTTTAAAGTATCTACCATCAAGATGAAGTATATACTAAATGGTCTGTCTTCAAAGGATGAGAACCACAATTTGATAACTTTAAGAAGGATTTGCAATAAAATTTATTAAATATACATGCTTATGGTTTTTAGTATTAACTAACCTGAAAACAGTATAAATGGAAATATATATTAATTACATAATCATCAATAATATTATATAATGATATAATACATGTTCAGGGATATAAAATGTCTTTTATCAAATGGCATTTTATATATACATATATATAAATAAGGGATTGTATAAAGGGTCTTACACCTTATCTAACACATTTGTCATACTTTATACATAGATAAAATAAAGTACAAATCATTGAAATATCTTCTCAAGTTTCCTCATTAGTAATATTAAATCCTCAGGCTAATCACATGAGCTTCTGTATATAATTGGTTTCTCCCAAGAAAAATGCAACCATAATGAAAATTGTGAGAGTCAATAATGCCTAATTTTAACTATGGAATCTTTTATTCTCTGTGAAATACTCACATATGCAAAAGTCATTTACAAAGAATGAGTGATAAAATGAGCAACTTCACCTCTACTCTGGGTGGATGTAAGAGACAAAAAGACAAAGTAACAGGAGGTCAATAAAGACATGCCTCAACACATGCACAGAAGGCTAAAAGGGCCTATTGGTTTTTAGTAGGCACACAAGGAAAATATCAAAAATCCTGTGAAATGCTTTACATATAATACTGGATTCTGTAATTGATATCATCTAAAAAAATAGATAATGCAAATAGAAGGCTTCATGTGATAGTTTAGAATATTCAGCAAGGTAAACTTAGAGGGAATTATGTAATCAATGTGTTCATCCCGATATGCCACAAATGCAAATGTAGACTTTGCAGAACAGCATGTATTAAAAGAAACCTTAAAGTTGCTAAGTGTCTAGATGACATGGGTTTATAGATGCTAATTTAATTCAATCATTTTCGAAGTTCTTTATATATCCTCAAACTAAGTGCTGAGTGGCACAGTAAATCAAGAGTGGAAGTTTTCCAGCCCCCTGTAGAATGAGAAAAGGTCTTTACAATTCCATATCTAACAGAGGGCTAATATCCAAAATATATAAAGAACTCAAGAAAGTAACACCAACAAAAACTAAATAATCCAATTTAAAAATGGGGTACAGATATAAAGAGAAAATTCTCATTAGAAGAAATTCAAATGGCTGAGAAACACTTAAAGAAATGTCTAACATCCTTAGCCTACATGGGAATGCAAATCAAACCTACTTTGAGATTTTTATCTTACACCTATTAGAATGGTTAAATTAAATAACACAAGTGACCGCTCATTGTGGAGAGGGTGTGGAGCAAGGGGAACACTCCTCCATTGCTGGTGGGAGTGCAAACTTGTACAGCCACTATGGAAATCAATATGATGCTTCCTCAGAAAATTAGGAGTACCTCAGGATCAAGCTATACTACTCGTGGGCATATGCCCAAAGGGCACACTATCCTACCACAATGACAGTTGCTCAGCTACATTCCTTTTGGCTTTATTCATAATAATCAGAAAGTAGAAACAACCTAGAGTTCCCTCAACTGAAGAATGGGTAAAGAAAATATGGTACATTTATATAATAGATTATTGCACAGCAGTTAAAAAAATGACATCATAAAATTTGCAGGCAAATGGATGGAACTAGAAAAAAATCATTCTGAGTGTGGTAACCTAGACCCATAAAGACAAACAAATTATATGTATTCACTTATATGTGCATATCAGCTGTTAAGTAAATTATAATCATGCTATGATCCACAGACCCAGAAAGAGTAAATAACAAACAGGGCTCTATGGTTCTCCCAGGGAAGGGGAAATAGAATAGATTTTGTAGGTGGACTCAGGGCAGGTGGGAATGGGAAGAGGAGGAATAAGATTGGTGGGGTGCTGAGGGAGAGAATATAGGGAGAGATTACCGAGATTGAAGGACATTTTGGGGGCAATATGGAAACCTAATGCAATAGAAACTCCCATGATTCCAGAAGGGTAACTCTAGCAAGGACTTCTAGTAATGGAGAAAACAGAGCCTGAATCAGCCACCCTCTGTAACCAGGCAAGGTTTCCAGGGGTGGAACTAGAAACTAACCCATCCATAAAATCTTACATCTAAGATGTGCTGGGGCAATAGAGGCACAGAACCTGTGGGAGTGCCCAACCAATTACTGGTCTAATTTGAGGCCCACACCACAAGAGAGAGCCTATGCCTAACATTGCCTGGATGACCAGGAAGCAGACACCAGATAGCCCAGAGACCTGTTATAGAAAAAAAAATATTAGAAAAGATTCCTAATGATATTCTGCTATACTCATAGTTAAGCAACTATCCCAATCATCATCAGAGAGGTTTTCTCCAGCAACTGATGGGAGCAGATGAGAAGCAAACATTAAGTAGGAAAGAGAGCACAATTAGAGATATCTACTAGTTCCCTCCACTTTGAGCTCGAGGAACCCCTAGGAAGAGAGGAGGAAGAATTATAAGAGCCACTATGGTTGAGGACCCCATGAGAACACAGCCCATAGAATCAACTAAGCAGGACTCATAGCAGCTCACTGAGACTGAAGTGGCATCCATGGAGTCTGTATGGTTCTGCACTAGGTCCTCTGCAAGCATTTTATAGTTGTTAGCTGGGGGTTTTTGTGGGATTCCTAACAGTGGGAGTTGGGGTGTCTCTGACTCTTTTTGCCTGCACTTGGGACTCTTTCTCTCCTACTGGGTTGCTTTCCCCAGCCTTGATATGAGGGTGTGTGCCTAGTCTTAATGCACCATGCTATGCCATGTTCTGTGGAAAATCCTGGAGGCTGTTCTTGTTTTTTTTTAATTAATTTATTAATTTTTTTCATTTTATATATCAACACCAGTTCCTCCTCCCTCCCCTTCTCCCACCTCCACCTCTCTCAATCCCAACCCCCATCCACTTCTTAGAGAGGCCTTCTTTGGGGAGTTAACAAAGTCTGGTACACTAAATTGAGGCAGGACCAAGCCCCCCGCCGCCCCGCCCTGTCAAATCTGAGCAAGGTATCCCATCCTAGGGAAAGTGTTCCAAAAAGCTATTTCATGTACCTGGGATAAGTTGTGGTCTCACTGCCAGGGGCTCCCCATCAGATTTAGCCACATAACTGTTGCCCTATTTAGAGGGACTAGTTCAGTCCAATCCGTTTCCTAGCTCACAGGCCAGAGTCCATGAGCTCCCACCAGCTTGGGTCAGCTGTCTCTGTGGTTTTCTCGATCATGATCCTGACCTTACTTGCTCCTGTGATCCCTCCTTCCTCTCTTAAACTGATGTCTAGAAGCGCATCCCAGTGCTTGGCTGCAAATCACTGCATCTGCTTCCATCAGTTACTGGATGTAGGTTCTATGGAGGTGAGGGGAACTTAGATGCATGGAGGGAGGGAAGACTATGGGATGTATTTACTGTGCAAGAGAAGAATAAACAAACAATACTGAATGGAAAGAGATGAAGTTTTTACCTAATTGTGAACAGAACACATACATATCTGTAAAATACCTGAGTTTACAAAAATTCAGCAATGCAAATATTAAGTATTGTGGGACTGCTTCAGAGAGAATAACTGAATTAAAATAGAAATATCTGGAAAGATCTAAGAAATATTAAATTAGATTTTATACTCAGCAGAGTTATTTGGATCAAGAAGAAACAGACACCAGTTAGACGAGATGACATGGGAAATGAGGAAACTGTGTCCACAAAGTTTTTGTTTCTCTCAGGTGCATCTTTCAGTAGAGGAAAGAAATACAAGACATAAAATCAGGAAAATATGTCAGTCCAAGAGTAGGGAGAGTCTTGATTAATTTGTGCATTGAATTTTTCTGCCTTATCCATTCCTAGCTTTCCATATGAATATTTAGAAATAAGGCTATGTTTTAGACTTTTTTATTTTTGTTTTTAGCAGGACCTAATTATGTAGGCCTGTCTAACTGGAAACTACCCATTCAGATTAGGGTGGTTTTGAATTTAGAGAAATCTACTTGCCCCTTCTTCCTGAGTGCTAGCATTAAAAGCTTGCTCTACCATATATGTCTTACACAGAATGCCAAATTCTGAGGATGTATGCAGCATAGTAACCCAGAGGCTGGAATGAAAAAATATAGTGATGAATGGTGAAGTTATTCTTGATACACAGGTGACACATAACTAAATCTCATCAAATAAGGCTGACTAAAATACAGTGTGGCTGAAGAATTGAAATTCATAGTTTTTCGGTTCCTTTTACTTGAACTTTTGGCTTGTCATGTGACCTTTTTCTATATTCATTAAATTATATTTAGCTTCAAATATATGATACCATTGACTTATATTTTCAAAGTTCTTCATTTAAATAAAAAAGTGTTCTATCCACAGCTAGTTAAAAATGTTTTTAAAATTCAGACTCCTAGTTATAATTTAGCCTTTAATTCAAAACAAATGAATTTGTGTATTTTAGTTACAAATACAATTGCATACAAAACATGAAAAAAATGTAGTTTCATTTACTTAATAATAATGTTAATGGAGACAGATTAAATTATAATATACAATTGTATTTAGTTCCCGATAAATGCTCAACTATGTATACCAATGTGAAATTTTCTACATGATATCATTGCAATTCTACTGAGCACAGTCAGAATCCTAAGTATTTAGTATTATCTCTTAATTATATTTGCTGGACAAGTGATAAAAATTTAAAATTATTTATTTCAATTTTTTATATTATGATATAATTTCCTAATTTCTTTTTTCCTTCAAACTCCTTAATTACTAGTCATATCTTTTGAAACAAATAGAGTTATTTTAGAATACTTCTTTATTTTTATTAGGTACAGCCTAATGTATTTCCAAAACACTACAGTTGGCATTTACTAAACATAGCTTCTAATGTCTTCACAAGCTTAAACCTTCATGTAATTTGGGCAACAGTGGGGACACAATATGAAGCACATATTTCACGAGGTGATTGATATAGTTGTATTAATTTCTCAGACTTTGTCAAAAGTATTATTTAAATGCTTACTCAATGGCTGCAAATGTAACTGAAAATCATATTTTTTTTTGTAGACTGGCATCTGATTAAACATAAATCAATCTGCTCATTATTTCCTTCACATTCAGATTTTTGTCTTTCTCTTCAATAGACACCATTCCATAAAGATCTCCAAAACTGAATGTTAATCAATACTTCCAAAATATTAATTTGTAGCAATTGTTTGATTTTCTTAACATGTAAATGAAATTCAAATATTTCCTTAAATTTTGGTAGTGTTTTGACATAATATCCATTTTTGTGTCAAAGCTGACTTAAAACAAAATATACATCTAAAAACTATTGGGTGTCTGTCTTCTTACTTCTTTCTCAGTGAGACGGTTAAATAATGCAGTCACCAAGTCAGATGGACAGGCAAGTCATAAGCAAGTTAAACATGGCAGAAAAATGAAGAATGGAGAGATTGAGGAATAGATTGCTTCCTTCCGAGTTTCTTAACAACTGAGAAATATAAATCTACAATAAGCCACTGAATTCAACTTCCTATGAAAAGGAATGGTGTGTTTGTGTGTGTGTGAGAGAGAGAGACAGAGATTGAGAGATAGAGAGACAGAGAGAGAGAGAGAGAGAGAGAGAGAGAGAGAGAGAGAATATAAAGGTTTATACTTTGCATGACTGAGCAAAACCATGGGTTATTAAACAAAAACTTATGTAGGAATACCTCTTTATGATTTGACTATTGCTGAAGATGCCATATGTCGTGGAGCCATAATACAGAGACATCACCCTGTCTACAGATTGGAAGCATCATCCCTGCAAGGTAGCTTTCCAGGTTCATGAAGATACTAAGAAAGTTTCTAAAGGAGAAAAGCTGTCAATGGTTGTGCCCAGCTGTGAATCCTACAATCTTCAATTATTTTTTCTGATTTTTGTTGTTGCTGTTGTTGTTTTGAGACAAGGTTTCTCTGTGTAGTTTTGGTGCCAGTCCTGGATCTTGCTCTGTAGCCCAGGCTGGCCTTGAACTCATACAGATCTACCAGGCTCTGCTTCCCAAGTGCTGGGAGGAAAGGCGTGTGCCACCACTGTCTGGGCCTAGAATCTTCAAAATGGAGATGACTTATTAATGCAATGAGGTGTAGAACTCATGTTATTGTTGTAACCACTGCCCTCTGACTGGATTTGAGAACTTTTCCATGGAAGGGAATCCATATAAACCTGTTCAAAATCACATGGTTAGCAAGATCACAGTCCACAGAAAATACTTAATACTATTATTTAGCATATTAGTAAATCATCAAACTACCTTGTAAATATTTGTGCATATAGATATATGCTTTTCTCAGATTAAATCAGAGAAGCTTCCTTTTCCAGTGAAAGGTGGTGAATGATGATATTCCTTGCTGTATGTGGTGTTAATAATAAGTGAAAGGTAACAATTTTGCCACAAACAAGACATTTATAACATTGTCTTTATGGTTCAGTGGACAGTGTGGAAGAAGGGTGTGTGAGAAGAGAATAACAAGCAGAAGATTATGAGACACAGATATCTCAGTCAGGAACTCAGAGGTGCTGAGGATGCCTGAACCAGGTCTACACAAGAATGAGCCATTCACCAATCAATCACACAGGATTAGCTTGGGGTGCCTTACTCTTCACCTCTGTACTAGTGATAGACTCAGTGGGAGGTGGAGATCCTGGGTTTTAGTTGTGCACACCCTGTTGAGGTTACCAAGTTCCAATGAATACTTGCAATCCAATGGTCACACAGACTGTTTTGTTTAAAACTGATCCAACCAAATGCCATCATTGTGAGAGAAAGACTGGTAATAATGAGATGTTATCAAGGATGGGAGACAGGGGCAAGGGAAAAGAGTAATCACAATGTGTTTTAGGCATACATGCATGAATTATTAAATAGCAAAATAAATCAATAAAATGAAAAACTCTAACCAAAGTTATAATAAAATTTTAATTTTTATTATACTATAAATTTTATAGTACATCTAATGAAAATAATTTTATTAGAAAAGATCCTTAGATGACTTACTTGAAATTCTTCTTTGGAAAATAATTCCATTAAAAGTAAGACGTGAATCCTAAAAGAAAAGGTATTAAACTGAGATAGATATGCCTATTGAATACATTTTTATTAGGCATTTGACCATACACAGAATGACCATGAGTCCAATTTTCATTTAATGACAATGTAATGTTTTTAAAAAACTTATCTAATATCTTATACAATGTCAATGGAATCACAAAGTAAATTGTATGTGTATAGGACATTTTCAGGTATAAAGTCCATTCTGAAAAGTACAGTAGAATTTTCAGAGAAATCTGAGGCAGAACAATTCTTAAATCTCATACTGATTTCATAACTTGCACAAATGCTTCACTTTTTCCATAGTAATAAAAATAACCAGTTTTAAAGATATCAGAAACACTGACTACTCTGTCTTAAGAAGTCCATTTGGTTTTTGCCAGTTTATGTACTCAGACTACTCCATGAACTCATTTACACTGCAGTGATTTAGCAGGGACTGCTAAAGTCTGCAAGTTTTAATTAGCTGTTTAATCATTCTCTGAATTACACAAAGTAAGTTAATTTTCAAAATTCTATTTGGAGCAAATATTTTGAGGAAATTTGAAACTTAGCCAAAACCCTCTGAGATTATAAGGAAGACAGAAAAGAGATTTGCCAACTAAAATTATGTGTGCGAATATCGGTAATTGGGCTTTGTTCTGATAAATCAATAGTTTTCTCAACACAAGGCTTGTAATTAATTAAAATCGGTCATTAAACCAAGTGTTGTGTTGTTTTAACTGTAATTAACTGATAACAGTGTGTGATTATTTTTTTTAATGCCAGCATCAAGAATTGACACTGAGAAATGTTCATTGAGACCATGTGATGTTGTAAGCGCATAGTGCTAGACTTTGCTTCCAGGGAACGTGTCTTCTACATTCATGTTCTTCTATCTTTGAAGGTGTAACAGAAGTCTTTCCATATTCTGACTTTTCAATAATGGCTTTTATCCATCTAACACTATGGCATCATAGTACAAGGTGTCCCTAACATGGGTAGTTAATCTAAATAGTTATTACTGTCTAGAATCTTGTGGTAGTAGTGCACAGTGTAATATAAATGATAGTTAATTCATATTCAATACTTATGAATCAGTCTCTTTTCAAAAATATTTTGACATAATTATTTGGGAAAAGCAGAGCAACTATTTTCAACTACAGAATTGGGAAAGAAAGGTAAAGTTTACTTAAAATTTCTCTCAGTACTGGAAGAATTATTGAACACTTATTGTCACAGTGGGTAATACAGTAATGTTGTCTTAAATGATAAACACACTTCCAGAAGCACACAAACCAGTATTTCCATAATGATAAAGAAAAGAATAGTTATGTATTAGTACTTTAATGAGAGAACTACATTAGAGAAATTTAATGATCAAAAAACACAGCTAACAGAAAATTATTTTTTATAAAGGTTTGAGGTTTTTTCCTTCATTTATGGCATTCTCATCTGTCCATCTCTTCTGGCTACAGAGAGGAATGGCATAAAGGATTAAAAAGGCCTAATGAATGCAAAGAAAATCATATAAACATTATAACCTATGATAAGCAAAAATCACTTGGTAAGTGCCATGGGAACAGGCTTTCCACATCTGTGAAGGTGGTGGCATTATATAAGTAATATATTGTGGGAAAACACAATCAGGTAAATAATGACAAGTAGTTTTAATGATGTTGAATTAGCTCTGGTGAAGGTTACTAAGTATTTAGACCAGAATGTCTGAAGTATTGCCCACATTTCAAGGTTTACTATTATGTTATTTTTAGTTGACTATGAA
Organism: Peromyscus aztecus; assembly: GCA_902168405.1. Lineage (NCBI taxonomy): Eukaryota > Metazoa > Chordata > Mammalia > Rodentia > Cricetidae > Peromyscus > Peromyscus aztecus. The sequence goes on along the minus strand of CABHPQ010170674.1, from coordinate 17,545 downwards.
ATGCCTCAGCTTAGTCAGTGTGAAAATGAATCTCTTTTTATTTCTGGCCACCCATGAAAGATGCAGTCTTCAAATGAAAAGACATCGTGTATGAAGAGTACTTAGCATTCCAGAGACCAAAGTTAGTGTTTGCTATCGAATATTCTTTAAACTCCTTTGCTTCTAATGAGCAAAAGAGACCTTTCTAAATATTAGTATAAATATTAAACATGAGATTAATTTTTTGTGAAATCAGTGACTGGATAATCAACATACTGGGTGTTATATATGGCTTTTGTGATGACATTAACAACATGAACACATAAGAGTCTTAATTTTTGCCAGGTGATGGTAGTGCATGCCTTTAATCCCAGCACTCAGGAGGCAGAGGTAGGTGGATCTCTGTGAGTTCGAGGCCAGCCTGGTCTACAGAGTGAGTTCCAGGAAAGATGCAAAGCTACACAGAGAAACCCTGTCTCAAAACAAGCAAGCAAACAAACAAACAAATAAATAAATAAATAAGAATCTTAACTTTCATAACATATCCTTAAAAAAAAATTGTGACTCCTGAAGATTCCTGTAACAAGATTTTGGTTAGCTGAGCCTGATGATAGTTGACTGTATTAGGAAGACTGAATATTAAGAAGAGTGCAACAAAGAAAATATTTATTTCTGGCACCTTCAGAACCACAAAACAAGTAGAACACTACAACTTAAAGTGTCATGAAGCCTGATTTTAGGTCCACTGTTGAACTCTTGCATGTGAAAGCTGTATGTGGACATATCACTTAAGTTGTTCCATCAGCACAGCCTTGTTGTTAGGTTGCATAATAATTAATGTTTCATCTACATGCAGCTATCACCACACACTGGCATCTGCCAAGAAATACATAATTTTTATACATTCCAAAAATGGCTTATTCTGTTCCCAACTTCCTCAGAAGACTGTTGGTTCAGTTTCTGCATATAAGCTTAAGACCAAGTAAGATAAACTGGACTCAAACTCAACCCTTAATATTCTGAATTAGCTTTATCATTTGAAATGTGTGTTATTTCAGATGTGGAAGCACTTACCACTTGAGATAAACGTCCCTATATTTCTGTTCTGGCTATCCATTGTTGTCTATACTTAAGGATGAGGCACAGCCTAAATTTTCTCACAGAAGAATAACCAAGCAGAACAGAATCCAAGACTTTACATACTCTTTTCCATGTTGCAGACATAAAATTAATTTTAAGAGTAGTTGTATTATTTTAGAGAAATAAAATGTAGTGGTGGAAGTTGTAAAATTATGAGAAGGAAGATACTTAACTTCAAATACTGGTAATGTGTCTATCATTATTTATATCTATACCCTTCTAGCTAGGAACTCTCTGTAAATATATTCATGATTATTTACATATGTGCATAAATGATTATATATGTTAATGCATAGGTACATAACTGCATGTCCCCAGGTGTCTGAATTTTTCAAATATATCTCTTTGTATATACTATACTACACTACACACACACACACACACACACACACACACACACACACACACACACTAGAAAAAGTTATGTTTCAAAAATGTTCAAATTTAGAGTGCAAGTTTTTGTTTTGTTTTGTTTTTAGGGGTTTTTTCTTTGGGCACATGACATTCAGGACTGAAACAGAGGTGATAATTGCAGAATAGAAGTCAAAACACTGCACATACAAATTCACACACACACACACACACACACACACACACACACACACACACACAACTAAAGACAAGTAAGGGATGCCAAGTTAAGGACAAATAGTCTACTCCAGGGAGGAGCATACCAATTGATTATCCAATATTAATGGTAACCCTGAAGACATACATACAAGTAACATTATACAGACTAAGCAGGGTAAACATATGAACATCCATGTATATAACAGCAAATAATGAAGAGGAGGCCATGGATTTGAAAGACAGCATGGAGGGATGTGTGGGAGAGTTTAGAGAGAAGAAAGACAAAGGAGAAATTATGTGATTACATTATTATCTCAAGAGATAAAAGAAAAAACTGAAAACAAATTTAAGAAAAACTATAAAGTACAGAAAAATAGGAATGCATCCCAAACAAAGAGAAAATGAAAGGGGTAAAGTCAAATTAGTACACGCTTAACAGCCTGCAGGATAAACAGACACTACAACTCACAAGGTGAAACGAAACAACTCAGAAATTATGTGCATAGCCATAAACTTGAAAAATCAAAATATATTAATACCTGTTTATCAGGTTCAAATCACCAATAAAATATAAGTATTGTAGAAGTTATACAAGACAAGGAATTCCACCAAAAGGTACACAAGATACAAAGAAGCTAAGAGAAAAGGCAAGGGCTCTGCAACCATATGTGAAAAGTTTCAGATCTAAGTTTAACATTAAATTGAAAATCTCAGCCAGAGAAAAACAAAGACATGGGAGGCTTGCTCAACACATTAAGCCTTAACAGAAAAGTGCACTTCATCTAGAAACAGGAAAAACTATTTCCTTAACTTATCTTACAAAGTAAATAAAAGCTATATTAGGAAACACAACAATGAGTAAATATAAAATGATTGCAAATATGTGAAGCATCCATGTAAGCCAAAAGATGAAATTAGAGTTTAAGAACAGGAATCTTAATGTACCTGATAAATACACTGTAAGTCAAAGAAAAATTACAAAAAGGAGTCTACTATATAACACAAAAATTGAAAATATAGCACATGCTAACTAATGACATAGTAAAAGTAGTGCTAAAACAGAAATCCATATCTGTAAATATTTTCCTTAAAACAAACAAAAAATCAAATAATCTAGGTGTGTCAAGAAATTAAAGAAATGGAACCTGAGCTCAAGGCCTTGTGAAGAAAAATATAATGAAGACCAGAGCAGAGATAAACAAAATAGGAAGAAAGGAAGGAAGGAAGGAAGGAAGGAAGGAAGGAAGGAAGGAAGGAAGGAAGGAAGGAAGGAAGGAAGGAAAGAAGGAGGGAAGGAAGGAAGGAAAGAAAGAAGAGAGAGGAGTCATGAGGTGACACTAAATTGTACAGTTTAAAAGGGTCAGCTTTGTTTTTTTGTTTATATATATGTATATATATATATGTTTTTTGATTGAATTATGGAACATAACACTAGTTAATCATTTACTGAAGTTCTGCTGCATGAGGAACAGTGGTGGAGGGAAGTGTTTGGGTGAATTGCCTGCCACCACTCATTAATACTAACATAATTGTAGTCTATGTTCATAGCTGGCAGATTTTAAAACCAAAGGAAGTTTTGAAACATACTTTTTATTAGAATAGAGTCCATCTCATTTGTACTTTTCTGTAATTAAGGGGACCCACAAAATGTGATTGCCCCATCCACACAACATGAATTCTCTTGCTAGTTCATTATTATTTAGTTTGAAAAAATGTGTTTATTTTTAAAATCATTTATTCAGCAAGTGTTTGCTGAGTGGTTGCTATGAAATGGATGCTGTCCTTTATACTTGGTCGACCTCAGTGAATCTAAAAAGATCCCTTGTTCATAGAGTTTACATTCCAGAAAAAAGTGATAAAAAATCCAGAATGCATATCAGACAATCAATCAAAAATGCTTATAGAAACAAGAATAGTTGTCTGAGTATAGTGAGTATTTTTTTTCTTGTAACTTTCAATGTAGAAAAGATCATTGTTGTTCTAAATTCATGCTTTATTTCTCATTTTCTTCTTTGATCAAGTAACATAATGTCTGGCAAACTGATTTTTTAAATGAACTACTTTTGAAATATTTTATTTCTTGGGGTAAAATACAGGTAAAGGTATTTACCAATCCTAATGACATAAATTCAACCCATGGTCACACACTCACTCACACAGGTGAAAAATAAGTAAGTAAGTATAATAAGATGTTTTAAAATCTTTGACTTCTTTATTTAAGCTGATGTTTTAATTTTTACACTTTTGAAAAATTCAGACTACATTTAAAAATTTTATTTATAATTGTACATTTTCCTTTAAACTATAGCATAAAACATGATTTTAAATATATCAAATCAGCAAAATATAAAGCACAGTTGTATACCATTAAAAACTATGATATGGACGAGCATCTTTATATGTTCATTTCTCTCTTAACTTTCTAAATCTGCTCAGTTCCTGCTTATTATTCATTGTCCATTAGGAGGTAGATTGCCTTTGAGTACTTGCAAACATTCAAATTAACCTTTGTGTTTGATACTTACTAAAATAAATATTTATAAAGTAGCTATAGATATGTTTTGCCTTGGAAAATCTCAATTGCTAATTAACCTTCATTTTAGATTATGTAAAACTTCCTTAAAATACCTCAATCCAAATACAGTTTAATCACATCATTAAAGAAGTATTTTACTTACTCCTGCTGTATTTGGAATACTTCCCAGGTCTTAAAAATCTGTTGATAAAAATGATGCTACATTACCAAATAACCTCACCTTTCTCCTCAGTTCTATTAAGCAAACTAGTTCTTTCAAGACTCTAGACACGTTTTACCAGCAATATATAAATGCTTTCGTGGAAGTATTTTGAAGGCTCAGTCTAAAGCACACACTGACTTTGTATTGCACTTCTGCCTTGTCTTTCTCATAATCCTGTTCTCAATGGAAGCTCTTGCCAACTGCCTTGGCTCTATTTTGTGTTTGCTTTTGAGATGAAGACCAGTACCCATACCTGAGGTGATGCATAAAAACTTCAGTGTCTCCTGTACTTTACTGAAAAGTAAGAGTCTTTCAATGTTTCTATACATGCACCATCAGGAAAGCAAGAACCTTCTGCATGTATCTGAAAATTTCATTTCTGTCCTACTAAGTGCCCAATTCTAGGTATACTTGGCTTTCTTTTTGTTCAACTGATCTCTCTGTTTTCCTCATCTAGAGCCACATTTATCAAAATGGTTTTAATCATGGTTTTTACTTTGTTCAGATTTTTCTTACTTAGTGTTAATATTGCTTTGATGCAACACCATGACCAAGGGCTACTTGGGAAGGAAAATGTTTACATGGCTTACACTTCCATAGCACTGTTTGCCATCAAAGGAAATGAGGACGGGAACCTGTTTGGAGGTGTGCTGCTTACTATCTTTCTCCTCATGGCTTGCTTGGCTTGCTTTCTTATAGAACCCAAAACCACAAGCCCAAGGATGGTACCACCCACAATGGACTGAAACATCCCCCTTTAATCATTAATTTAAAAAAATCCCATATAGGCTTGTTTACAACCCAATCTTATGGATGCATTTTTTCCTTTTTTTCTAAATTATTTGTTTTTCTTTTTTAAAAATTTCAACATATTCTGATTATAATTTCCTCTCCCTCTACTCCTTCCAGTTCCTCTCTACCTTCCCTCCCTTCCAGACCCACTACATCTTTCTGTTTCATAAGAAAAGAACAGACTTCTAAGAAATAAAAACCAAACATGACAAAATAAAATATAATAAGATGAAGCAAAAACTATCATATTGAAGTGAGACATGGGAACCCAATAGGATGAAAAGAGTCCCAAGAGCTGGCACAAGGGGCAGAGACCGTCGCATTCACACAGTCGGGAGTCCTACTGAAAACACTGAGCTAACAGCTATAACATACACACAGGGACCTGGGCAGAGACGAGTAGGCCCTGTGCTTGCTGCTTCGGCCTCTGTGAGGTCATATGAGCCTTGCTTAGTCAATTCAGAGGTTCTTGTTCTCCATTTCCTCTGTCTCTTACAATCTTTCTGCTTTCTCTTTTGCTTGGATTCCCTGAGCTCTTCGGTATGAGGGATTTGATGGAGAACTCCTATTTAGACACTCTCTCTATGGAACATCTTGCCGTTTCTCTGTGCATCTGATCCTATCTGCTGCCAGATGAAGCCAAGGGAGCATTTCCTTAACTGAGGTTCTCTCCTTTCAGATGATTTTAATTTGTGTCAAATTAACATAAAACTATCTAGCACAATTGCCCCTTGTCAACTTGACACACAAACACATCACTGTTAAATCATGCTCTTTCCTTTCTTATTCATCCCCAAGATCTCATATTTAAAATATTAATAATTTTAAAATTCCCACATTCTTTACAAATTCAGACACATTAAAAGTTCAGGCTCTTTAAAGTACAAATCTCTTTAAGAACCCAAAATGTCTTTTAAAGTTTCAAAGCTTTTCAGCTATGAGCTCCTGAAAAGAATCAAAATTGAATTAAATATTTTTTTCCAAAAAGGAAGAACTAGGGCACAGTTATAATCTGAACAATGTAAAGCCAACTGTAGCAGTCTAAATGACTCAATTTCCAATTATCTGTGATTCACTGATGGTTTTCTGGGCTCCTCCAAGGAGCTTGGATAATTTCTCTGGCTTTGCATTGTGTAGCATACACATTTTGTCTTCTAGGAGCTGGCAGTATCCATTCCACCTATGCTGCTATTCTTGGCGGTCATCCCACAGTGTTGGTATCTCCAAAACTGCTGGTGTCCCTTTCCCCAAGTGTACAGCACCTTCACTTTTAACCTCTCCAGGGCTCTCTTCAATGACTCCAGCTATGCCACACAATGTCAAGACTCAACTGCTGGCGATGCTGTGAATGTGTCACTCTGATTGGTTGATAACTAAAATGCTGATTGGCCAGTAGCCTGGCAGGAAGTGTAGTTGGGATAAAGAGAGAGGAGAATTCTGGGAACAGGATGGCTGAGGAAGAGACACCGCCACCATGAGAAGCAGATGTTAAGATACCGGTAAGCGACGAGCCACGTTAGATTAATAGAAATGGGTTAATTTAAGATGTAAGATTAGATAGCAAGAAGCCTACCAAGTAGTTTATAAGTAATATGTGTCTGTGTATTTATTTGAGCCTGAGTGGCTTCCAGTCCAGGTGGGACTGGAGATAACTCCAGGTACACTTAACTGTTCCCAGAGTCCAGTCGAAGAGAGAGAAGAGGAATTCTATGAGCAAGGGGCATCAAGATCATGATAGGGAAATGTACAGAGACAACCAAACCAAACTGTAGTGGGTAGCCGTTCCAGCTTTGACCTTGAAATACCACCCCCTTTGAAACTTTGGTAACTGTCACACCTACAAGACAGAGCTGAGAGAGGACCCCTGAAGACCTGGGATCTGGATGGGGAGCTCCCTTGGTTCCTGGACCCTGAACACTGGAGGTAGACCGAGCAGAGTTCTCCAGAGAACACTGCCTGACTGCGCTACATCTTTCCCAGACTCTGTAACCTATCCCTTCACTTGTAAGTTACCCCACAAAATAAACCTCCCTTTTAACTATGTGGAGTTGCCTAAATATTTTAATCAATACCAAACTAGAGGGAACTCATGAACTGTGGACCAACAGTTGTGGAGCCTCCATGGGACTGGACTAGGCCCTCTGCCTAGGTGAGAAAGTTGTGTAGCTTGACCTGCTTAAGGGGCCCCAGGCAGTGGAATCAGGATCCACTCCTGGTTTATGAACAGGATTTTTAGAGCCCAGTGCCTATGGTGGGACACCTTATACAGCCTTGGTGCAAGGGGAGGGGCTTGGACCTGCCTCTACTGAATGTACTAGGCTCTGCTGATTCCCCATGGGAGACCTTGCCTTGGAGGAGATGGAATTGTGGGGTGGGTTGGGGGGAAGGTGGGGACAGAAGGAGGGAGGAGAGGGAGATCTGTGGTTGGTATGTAAAATGAATAGAAATTTTCTTAATAAAAGAAAGAAAGAGAGAGAGAGAGAGAGAGAGAGAGAGAGAGAGAGAGAGAGAAAGAAAGAAAGAAAGAAAGAAAGAAAGAAAGAAAGAAAGAAAGAAAGAAAGAAAGAAAGAAAGAAAGAAAAGAAAGAAAGAAGACAGAAAGAAAGAAAAGAAAGGAAGAAAGAAAGAAAGATTCAACTCTTCTCCACTAACCCTTCATTTCTTCAAAGCCATTACTACCTGCTGACTCTTACATTACTAAGTTCAGTTGCCAGCTCAGATTACAACCTTGGCCACCCCTGGAACACAGATTCTGCTGTGTGTTGACTCTCAAGAAACACTTTCTGGAAAATTTCACCTCAAAGTTCTCTCTCTCTCTCTCTCTCTCTCTCTCTCTCTCTCTCTCTCTTACACACACACACACACACACACACACACACACACAGATTTTTAAATTGAAAATGGATTCTCTCACACAATACAAACCACAATCTTCCCTCCCTCTCCCCATCCCTCCCTCCCCCCACTCATCTCACATCCACCCCTCTACCAGATTTGCTACATCTCTGATCCTCTCAGAAAGGAGAAGGTCCCAAGAGACAACAACCAAACAAAATAAAACAAGGTACAAGGCAAAGAAAATGCCCTCATGTCAAAGCTGGAAAAGGCAGCCCAATAGGAGGAAAAGAGTCCTAACAACAGACCAAAGAGTCAGAGATACATCTGCTCCCACTGTTAGGAGTCCTGCAGAAACACCCAGCTAATGGCCATATCATATATGTGGAGGGCCTGGTGCAGACTAGGCCACAAAGTTGCCACTTCAGTCTCTCTGAGCCCATATGAGTCCCAGTTAGATGATTCAGTGAGCCATGCTGTTCTCTATCCCCTATGACTCCTACAATCTTTTGTCTTCTTTATCTTCAGGGTTCCTGAGCTCCAAGGGGAGGGACCTGATGTAGACCTCTAATTTAGATTCTCTATAATGTCTTGGTGATGATGTCTGCACAGGCTCTGATCAATGATGGAGGAAGATTTTATCTATGTGAGTATATATAACAGGATATTATTAGGAATCCTTTTTTGTTATTTTTTTTTCAATCTTGTTTTGTTTGGCAGTTTTGTTCATTTCTACCCTAGGTTCTGAGACATCCAGACAGTAAATGGCATGGGCTCCCACCAGTGGCATGGACCTCAAGTTAATTCTTAAACTAAACATTCCTGACCACTCTCACCAGCTTGTGCCAGCATTGCTCCAGTACGTATTGCGGGAAGGACAGATTGTATGTCAAAGGTTTTATGGTTAGAATGGTGTCCATATTTCCCTTTAAGAAGCATACAGAGTACTTTCCCACACCAAAGAAACCAGAGCATAGGGTAGAAAGCTGCATGAAGGCACCACTTGAACTCTTATGATCAGTGATCAGCATGGATATTTTCCTAGGCAATGGGACCCTGCTGTCAGTTTTCAGATAGTGGTCCTCTGTTCAAGCATCAACCTGTTTGGAGATTTCCATAGTACCCTATCAGCCAACAACACAATCGAATGCCACCTTGACCCATCATTGGAAGTCTTGTCTGGCTAAAATAATGGTGGGTTTATACTCCATAATTAGGAGTCCTCACTAGAGTCACTCTCATAGATTCCAGAAAGTTTCCACTCCAACAGGTTTCCACACTGTCCCCCCAGTGCTCCACCATTTCAGCCTTCCCTCCCCACACTCTCTCCCTCCATCTCTCCCACCACTAGCAGATTGCTTCCACCGCCATCCCTATCTGCCTCCAGTTCATCCACAAAATCTATTCCCCCTTCCCCGGGTGTCAATGCTTCATCCTAGAGCCCTCCTGTTTACCTAAACTCTCTGGGTGTGTGGATTACAGCTTGATAATCATTTACTTAGTGGCTAATATTCACTTATAACTGAGAACATACCATATTGGTCTTTCTGTATCTGGGTTATCTCACTCAAGATGGTTTCTTTCTAGTTGCATCCATTTACCTGCAAATTTCATGATGTCATTTTTTTTAAAAAACAGAATAGTAATAAACAACTGTGTGAATGTACCACATTTGCTTTGTCCATTTTTCAGTATGGAGACATTTAGAATGCGTCTAGTGCCTGCCTCTATTACTAAGAAATTTTTTATTCATTTAATATACCAAACACAAATTCCCCTCTCTTCCCTCTTCCCACCTGCTCTCCAGCCTCCCCCCACATCCCATTCTGTCCTCTGAAAAGGTAAGTGCCTGCCTCTTATGAATGAAGTCAAAATGAACATAGGTGAGCAAGTGTCTTTGTGGTAGCATAGAATGTTCTTCCTTTATGTACATGTGCAAGTGCAGTATGGCTTTGTCTTGAGGTAGATATATTTATGATTTTCTGAGGAACTGCCATATTGATTTCCATAATACTGTAAAAGTTTGCACTGCCACCAGCAATGGAGGAGTGTTCTCCTTGCTGCACATCATGTCCTTGCCAGAATGAGCTGTCATTTGTGTTATTGATCTTTTCTATTCTGATAGGTATAAGAAAGAATCTCAAAGTAGTTTTGATTTGCATTTACCTGATGGCTAAGAATACTGAACTTTTCTTAAGTATTTCTCAACTACTTGAGTTTTCCCTATTGATAATTCTCTGTATAGAACTGTAGTCCATTTTTAATGGATTATTTTTTTTTTTGATAACTAGTTTCTTGGGTTCTTTATGTATTTTGGATATTAGTTCTCTGTCAGATGTGGAGTAGGTGAAAATCTTTTCCCCTTCTATAGGCTCCCACATTATCCTATTGGTGGTCCATTGTCTTTGGTTTTCATTTCATGAAGTCCTAATCCTTAATTGTCAGTCTTAGTCCCTGCACTACCAGTGTTCTACTTAGGAAGCTGACTCCTGTGAAAATGCACTCAAGGCAATTCCCCCACTTTCTCTTCTATCAGGTTCAGTTTACCTGATTTTATGTTGAGGTCTTTGATCCAATTGGACTTGAGTTTTGCACAGGGTGACAAATATGGACCTACTTGCATTCTTTAACACACAGACATAAAGTTTGACCAGCACCATTTGTTGAAGATGTATTCTTTTTTTCAATGTGTTTTTCTAGCTTCTTTTTCAAAAATGCAGGTGTCCATAGGTGTGTGCATTTATGTCTGGGTGTTTGGTTTTATTCCACTGATCAACATGTCTATTTTCTGACAATATCATAAAGTTTTATTATTCTGGCTCTGTATTACCACTTGAAATCAGGGATAGTGATATCTCCAGCAGTTCTTTTATTGTTTAGGATTATTTTTTAAGTTGTCCTGTTTTTTTTTTTTTCATTTGAAGTTGAGAATTGTTCTTTCATGGTCTGTAAAGAATTGATTTGGAATTTTGATGGTGATTGTGTTGAATCTGTAGATTGCTTTTGGTAGGATGTCCATTTTTACTGTTAATCCATTGATTTGTGAGCATGGGAGACCTATCTGTCTTCTGATTGCTTCTTCAGTTTCATTTTTCAAAGACTTGAAGTTTTTATCATACAAGTCTTTTACTGGTTTGGTTAGAGTTACTCCAAGATACTTTTTTTTTTTTTGAGGCTATTGTGAAAGGTGTTGTTTCCATGGTTTCTTTCTCAGGTCAATTGTCACTGGCATATAGGAGGGCTAGTAATTTTTTCTTTTTAGTCAATCTTGTATCCAGTAACTTTGCTAAATGTGTTCATTAGCTACAGAAATTCCTTGGTGGAATTCCTAGGGTTAGTTATGTATAGTATTATATCATCTGCAAGTAGTGATACTTCGACTTCTTCCTTTCCTGTTTGTATCTTCTTGATCTCCTTTCCTTGTCTTGTTGCCCTTGATTTGTCAAAGGTTCTTTCAGTGACTTAGCGATGATCAAGTAGGTTTTTTTTCTTCTTTCAGCTTATTTAATATGGTGGACTACATTTACAGATTTTTATATGTTGAATTACCCCTGCATCTCTGAAACAAAACCTACATGATCATGGAAATGATATTTTTGATGTGTTCTTTGATTCTGTTTGCAAGTGTTTTATTGAGTATTTTTTGCATATATGTTCATAAGGAAATAAATTGGTCTGTAGTTCTTTTTCTTTGTTAAGTCTATATGTAGTATTGGTATCAGAGTAACTGTGACCTCATAAAATGAATTTGGCAATGTTCCTTTGGTTTCTACTTTGTGGCATAATTTGAGGCATAATTTGATTAATATTGGTGTTAACACTCATTTAAAAGTCTGGTAGAATTCTTCCCTAAAGCTGTCTGGCCCTGTGTTTTTAGGGATTTGGAGACTTAATGACTGTATCTATTTCACTAGGGCTTGTAGATATATTTAATTTGTTTATATGATCTTAGTTAAAATTTGGTACATGATATTTATTGAAAAATTATCCATTTCTTTTGTATTTTTCTATTTTGTGTAGTACAGATTTTTAAAGTATGTCCTTGTGACTCTCTGGATTTCCTCAGTGTCTGATGCTATGTATGCCTCGTCATGTCTGATTATGTTAATTTAGATATCCCCTTTGTATCTTTTAGTTAGTTGGAAAAGGGTTTATTTATCTTGTTGACTTTCTCAAAGAACCAACTACTTTTTTCATTGACTTTTGTTTCATTCTGTTTATTTCTGTTTTATCTAGCACAATATTATTTTTTATTCTTATTTATTTAGTTAGTTTTTACATCTCAACCAAAGTTTTCCCCTCCCTCCTCTCTTTCCAATCCCTCACCCCAACTCCTCTCTCTCCCAACCCCACCACCAACCACTCCTCATCCTCTGTTTCTCTTCATAAAAGGGAGGGCCTCCCATGTATATTAGCCAGCCATGGTATATCAAGGTGTGGTGAGACTAGGCACCTCTTCTTTTATTAAGTCTAGATTAGGAAATCACATAGGAAGAAAGGGTTCCAAAAGTAGACAACAGAATCAGAGACAGCTCCTACTCCCACTGTTAGGAGTCCCATAAGAAAACCAATTTACACAACTGTAACATATATGCAGAAGGTCTTGTTCAGTCTCACATAGGCTCTCTGGCTGTTGGCTCAGTCTCTGTGAGCCCCAGTGATCTCAAATTAGTTGGTTATGTGGGTTTTCTTGTGGTGTCCTTGATTCCTCTGGCTCCTACAACCTTTCCTTCCCATCTTTGACAAGATTCCCTGACCTCTGTCTAATGTTTGGCTATAGGTCCCTACATCAGTTTTCATAAAGTACTGGGTGAGGCCTCTCTGGTAACAGTTGTACTAGGAACCAATCTACGAGAGTAGCAGATTAGCAGACTATCATTAGGAATCATTTCATTGACTTTTCTCTTTTCCAGTAATGTATCAGGTATGATTCTATCCTAGCCACCTTCACCCCAGCACATCTTGTAGGAAGGCCACATTATAGACCATTTAGCAGTTCATCTTACAGTCAAAGTGTTTGTGGCTAGGTTTGTGTCCAATCCCTCCACTGAAAATGTTGCCTAATTATAGGAGATGGCCTGTTCAGGCTCTGTGTCCCCGATTGGTAGGAGTCTTAGCTAGGGTCATATTCATAGACGGCTGGAAGTGCCCATTGCACTAGGTTATTAGCTCATCCCAGAGATGCCCCTGATTCCAGTTTTCTCTTCTAGTACTCTCTCCCTCCATCCTCCCCTCTACAAGATGATTTTGTGTGTCAAACTGAGAGAAGCTAGAGTCATCAGAGGAAGGAATCTCAATTGAGGTAATACCTCCTTGAGATCCATTTGTACAGCTTTTTCTCAATTAGCAATCAATGGGAAAGGGCCCACCCTACAGTGGGTCATGCTATCTCTGGGCTTCTGGTCCTGGGTTGTATAAGGTAGACTGAGCAAGCCATAGGAAATTAGCCAGTGAACAACCCCCCTCCATGGACTTCTCATAGCTCCTGCCTCCTGGATCCTGTCCTATTTGAGTTCTTCTAATTTCCTTCAGTGATGAGTATCATTGCTGAAGAGTAAGCCAAATAAACCATTTCCCTTCAACTTGCTTTTTGGTCATGATGTTCATCATAACAATAGAAACCCTAACTAAGACATCTTCCCACCCAATCTCTCCTGTCTCCATTCCCACATCCACATTCAAGTTCTTTCCCCCATCCACCTGTGATATTTATTCTATTTCTCCTTCACAGTGAGATTCATGTGTCCACCCCCCATTGAGCCCTACTTGTTACCTAGCCTCTCTCCATCTGTGGATTGTAGCATGGTTATCCTTTACTTTATGGCTAATATCCACCTATGAGCACATCCTGTGTTTGTCCTTCTGGGTCTGGTTTACCTCACTCAGGATGATCTTTTTTAGTTCAATCTATTTACCAGTAAATTTCATAATGTCATTTTCTTAATTCATTGAACATTTTCTTTTGTATTGATTTGAGGACTTTGTGCATCCAGATATCTTTTACACTTGACAAATTTTTATAGCTCCCACATTCCATTACACAACCAAGAATGTGGTCATAATCCACAGTTAAAAAGAGCTTTGAGTTCAATAAGATGTACAACACAGTTCAACTTCCCCTCTCACACTCATAAGATGTACAGGATTCCATCTTTTATGGGTTACAAGGCCAGACACTAATGCTAAGAATTTCTGCTCTCAGCCGGATGGTGGTGGTGCACGCCTTTAATCCCAGCACTCGAGAGGCAGAGCCAGGTGGATCTTCTGTGAGTTCGAGGCCAGCCTGGGCTACCAAGTGAGCTCCAGGAAAGGCGCAAAGCTACACAGAGAAACCCTGTCTTGAAAAACCAAAAAAAAAAAAAGAATTTCTGCTCTTTATCTCCTACATGTTAAACTGAATTCTGTCTCCCCATGCCCTAAAGAAAACCAGCATGACACGGGGATGAGAACTATTTATTCATCTGTCTTAGGACCCCTTTTGATGGCATAAACAGTCTCAGCTGGCAAACCATTCTGACTGTAGTTTATCAGCTCTTCCCACCCTGCCAGGACACTGACTTTGAGCAGCTCTCTCGATTACACTTTTCATGAAATTTCCCATTAGTTACTTTTTCTCATTTGTTCCTTTGATAGTGGAAACATAACTGTAGAACATAGTATACATAGACACCATATACAGATTGCCTGATTCATCAAAAACACTGAGAGGAACATATGTCCCTTACAACTGACAGTACAAACTTGTACAGCCCCTTTGGAAATTAATACAGTGATTTTGTAGGAAATTGGGAATCAATTTACCTGAAGACCAAGCTATACCCAAAGGACACTCAACCATACCACAAAGACATTGCTCAACTATGTTCATAGAAGCTTTATTGGTAATAGCCAGAAACTTGAAACAGGCTAAATTCCCCTCAGATGAAGAAGGGACACAGAAAATGTGGTACATTTACACAATGTAGTATTATTCAGCTGTTAAAGACAATGACATCATGAATTTTCTGGCAAATGGATGGAACTAGAAAAGATCACCCTGAGTGATGTAACCCACACTCAGAAAGACAAGCATGGTATGTACTCACATTAAGTGGGTATAAGCTATAAAGTAAATGATAAACATTCTAAAATCTACAGACCAAAAAAGCTAGAGGGTAACATGTGATTCTCATTGTGAAGGGAAAATAGAATAGACATTAAAATGAACAGGGGGAGAAGGTCTGGTTTGGGGTGGGATGGGAACAAGAGGGCGCAGGTGGCAGGAGGAGAGAGGAAGAAGTGGGTACTGGGAATTAGGGGCATCTCAGGAATGAGACAGAAACCCAGTGAAATGGAAACTGCCAGGAATCTATGAAAGTGACCCTAGCTAAGAATTCCAGCAAGGGTAGACATGGAGCCTGAACCATCTCCTATAAACAGATTGTTGTCTATTCCAATTGTCATCAGAGAGGAATCACACGGCAACGTTTGGAAATAGTGCAGAGACCCACAGCCAAACATGAGGCAGAGCTCAAGGAATCCTGTGAAAGAGGGAACAAGGACTCCACAAGAAAATCCGTAGAATCAACTGTCCTAGGCTCATAGGGGCTCACAGAGATTGAACCAC
Organism: Peromyscus aztecus; assembly: GCA_902168405.1. NCBI lineage: Eukaryota > Metazoa > Chordata > Mammalia > Rodentia > Cricetidae > Peromyscus > Peromyscus aztecus. Next base: position 1,885 of record CABHPQ010170674.1, on the reverse strand, counting down.
CAACCAGAGGGCTTGCATTGGACTGACCTAGGCCCTCTACATGTTACAGGTATGTAACTTGGTCTTCTGGTGGGTTTCCTTATAGTGGGAAGAGGTGCTATCTCTGAATCTGTTACCTGCTTTTGAAACTATTTCCTCATACTGGATTGCTTTGTCCAGTCTTAATAGAAGAGGCAGTACCTAGTCTCACTACAATTTGATATGCTATGGCTGGCTGATAATTATGGGAGGCCTGCCCTTTCCTGAAAATAAAGGTAGGGAAGTGAATGGTGTGGGGAGAGGGGAGGTTAGGGGAGGGACTGGGAGGAGAGGTGAAATGGAAGGGAAAATATGATTGAGCTGGAGAAAATTAATTAATTAATTAAAATTTAAAAAAGTATTAGTGAACACAGTTTTCCAATTTTTTTTTTTTTGAGAATTTAAAAGATTTGTTAGTCAAGGGTTTCCACTGCATGGTACAGTGTTCTTTTGGGTGGCAGCTTTAATATCTATTTTATTTTCCCCTTGCAGGACCTGTTCTCTTATAATGGTCATCACTGCATCTTTAAGAGAAGCCAGTACCAAGGCAATAACACCACAGCTTTACAGATAAAAAGCTTTCTTTAATATGTGAGGTCCTCAGCTGGCTGTCCCTAATGTCCCGTGAGCCCTGGCTTTAACCAGAGTTCAGTGTCCCCAATATCAAACTGCTCAGTATTTTGATGTCATTGTTTTTAACAGTTGATACTCTACTGAATAAATATACCACATTTTCTGTGCCCATTCTTCAGCTGATGGACAGCTAGGTTGTTTCCACTCTCTGGCCATTACCAATAAAGCTGCTATGAACATAGTTGAGCAAATATCCTTGTGGTATGGTGAGGTGCCCTTTAGGTATATGCTCATGAATGATATAGCTGGGTCTTGAGGTAGATCGTTTCTCAATTTTCTGAGAAACTGCAATATTGATTTTCAAAGTGGCTGTACATGTTTGCACTCCCAACTTCAACTGAGTAGTGTTCCCCTTGCTCCACATCCTTGCCACCATGAGCTGTCATTTGTGGCTTCTATCTTGGCCATTCTGATAGGTGTAAGCAGAAATCTCAGAGTTCTTTAAATTTGCATTTCCCCTGTGGCTAAGGGTTTTGAACATTTTTTAAGTGTTTTCAGCCATTTGAGACTCCTCTGTTAAGAATTCTCTGTTTATTTCCATATTCTACTTATTAATTTGATTATTTGACTGTTGATGTCTACTTTTTTGATTTATTTATATATTTTGGAAATTTGCCCTCTGATAGATATAGAGTTGGGGAAAATGTTTTCCCATTCTGTAGGATGCTGTTTTGTCCTATTGATGGTGTCCTTGGCCTTACAAAAACTTTTCAGTTTCCTAAGTTCCCATTTACTAATTGTTGATCTTATTGCCTGCACTATTGGTATTCTATTCAGGAAGCTGTTTCCTATGCTAATGCTTTCAAGGCTATTCCCAAATTTCTCTTCTAATCATGTTCAGTGTATCTGGTTGATGCCTTTGATCTTCACTTGGACTTGAGTTTTGTCGGCAATAGTTTTTCATTTTCAGTTTTATAACATTAGTGAACTATTAGTTGACTTTAAATATGTAAATAAACTTTTAGATTGTATATAGATAGATGTTGATTCTTTAACAATACTTTTCTCCTTTATCACTTATACAGAGAATTGAACTTTAACTACATGGCTGCCAAAATAAAATCTCTGAAAGAATTAAAGCAGGAAACATACCTAAATTGCAGACACAGAAACTGCAGCACTAAAAATCAAGAAAAATGAAAGAGCAATGTAACATCACTCCCCCAAAATATCTCAACTTCTGAACTAAAAGACAAATAAATATCAAGTGAAGATTTAAATTTATTGTGTATGT